>JACXGI010007746.1:9209-36165 GCA_016801175.1 Esox masquinongy
CCCCCCCCCCCCCTCATGCTCCCCATCTTCTGTCTTCAGTGTCTCTATTATTCTCTGCCTTTCTCCATCGCTCTCTTTCTTTTCCAGTCTCTCTCTGTCTTCCCTCCCTCTCTATTTCCCGCTATCTATGCACAGATGTGTGTTCCTCTTTCATGCCTGAACCCGCGCACTCCTCTTTATCTTGGTGCTGTCACTGTGAACAGGATGCTCTTGCTCCCTCCCAACTGTTATTAGGTGGCGAACACACTCATTCCCCTGGCTGGAGATGTATAATCTTCTGCTGCTCCATGTCAGTGGGGACCAGACCTCTATCTCCCTACTGTAATACCTGTGTATTGTCTTTCTGTGATTGGATTGTTGTAGCTGCAGAAAGATTGTTAGAGCAAATTAGGGTATGGACAGCGTCTGCATGCAATTCAAACAGAGGTAATGGGTTTGTCAATAACGTATGTTTTCTAATAGGATGACGCAGACTGTTATCAGGATGATTGAGGAGGTGCGGAGAGGAGGGAAGCTCTGCTCCACATCTGTAAGGTTTGAGAAAGAAGGAGGTCAGAAATGACAGGGGTTTGCTTTGCATTAAGTCTCACAGCAACATGAAAACGGTAATGCAATGAAAACCCAGATGACTTAAAAGAAAAAGATTTGCCCAGACCTGAACCATGAAATGTTATCTGTCGAACAAAAATTCTCCCTTCCTATGTGGCTTTATCTGTTTGTTTAGATTTTCTTTGATCGTGTGGCAGCACATTATGGGGCAATTGTAGTATAATGAGGTCATTTTGTGTTCAAAATAGAAGAATGAAATAAATTGCATTAAAAAATAAATGGTAGCGGTTAGGGTTAGGGTACTGAATGAAACAGGGAACTCAAGTCCATAAGACACCATTGTCCTTTCCCATCTGTAGCCAATGTCTTGGCGCAACAGTTAAACTTCATCTACAATAGTATATTACAGTATATTATATAGATTATTATTAATAGTAAGAAACATAGATTGACAGACCTTTGTTCCTTCAAGAAATGTTTGTCATTGCCACCTCCTAACAAACATTCCATGCTTTTTCAAGGACATCCTGTTTTTCTTGGGGATTCCTATTTTTCCCAGGAACGTTGTTCAAGCTGTTCAAACCTTGTGTCGAAGCTCTGAAGATCCATGGCCATTCTCGCTGGGAACACGGAACTCAACATGGAGGGAAAGTAAAGTAGGGCTGGAGGCCTGGATAGTGAATTTGCATGCATGGAACAAGTCCTGGCTACTTAAATCCCCTTTGATCTCTGTTTCCTGAAGAGGGGATTGTCTGCTTCGTCCTGTGGTTAGACTTTTGTCAGAGTCAGTGCTCCGTACATCATCCTCCCTGTGAACAACTCAGGCTTTGCCTTTTTTCCTCCCTCTTCCCTCTATCCCTATCTGTCCCCTTTGACTTGGTACGGCCTCTAATTCCCTTTCTTCAAGGACAAGCATCTGCAGCACATCATCTGAATAAGACGCAGAGTCTGTGGCCTCCCAGGGCTTAATTCCACAGAGCCCTTCCCTCCACAGATCCACTTTTAAAATTCCTGTTCTAACACCAGGCTGCCACTGTAAATACACACTGTATTAGCATACAGAGGGAAGAAGATAGTCTCATCACGTGTCTATGCGGACGGCTCTCTGGGGATCCGGCCACGCGGTCGTTGTGATGCGGACCAAGTTCGCATGACAACTCCCGGCGTTAGTCTTGTTGCACCAAGGCTAGCGAGACACATGACGTCACGGCTCCAGCTGCATTTAACACTCACGCAGGCACAATATACAAATGAATGTAAAACCGATGAAAGGTTCGAGGAGAAATGAAGTCCCCAGGATCAAGCTCAGGAGATACCCTCCTCTACAGTGTTCTGCCTGGCCCTGTTATAGCAGCAGCAGCGTAATCAGCAACAGCGGCAGGCCTAGGATCGTCCCTCTCCTTCCCTGGCTCCTAGCTCAGCTCCACCCCTAAACCCAGATTCATTACCAGCAGTTGCAGGGGTATTAAGATACGGCTGCATTAACAAAGTTGTCCTGTATCTTAATTGAATCTACCCCCGGAGAGCAGAATCTGGATTATGTTTACCTGAAATATAAGCAGCTCGCTTTGCGCTGGAACATGGTCCTACTGATAAAACACTAGGTTATTCCTCCCAATCCTAATCCCAACTGTAATTTGTTCCCCCCGATGGATGTGGCCAGCGCGATAGAAAGCCGAGATTGGGATTCCAAAACTGGTAAGCTTTTTCTGGTAGATGAATGTATTACAAAGTAATGAGCAGGAAAAGGAATGTGGCTATACGGTCTATTTGTCCACTGAGTTAGCCAATGCCAGCTTGACCAGACAGGCAAGGTTTATCATTGAATTTTTTTAAATAAACCCTGTGTATTTTCACTAGAGACGACCTGCTTTTACTTGTTGTGATGCAATTCACTGTTTCCACAGGTCTAAGATATTTGCCTATTCAGTGGACAGGTGCTCTTTGCAAGTCAAGTTTGTCAGATCTGAAAGGATGCCAAAAAGTTACTTTTAACAACTTTTAACAACAACAATTTTTTATAATATCTGAAAATATTTGGACCCCACTTTCAAAGGTTAAGACTCCGACAAATACGGACGTCTTGTCAGCTGTTTTGTCCAAATGTAACCTGTCTAAATGTGTTCTTGAACCCGTACAAAAATGTATGGACGTTAATTGGGCATTTCCACATCATCTTAAAAGCCAAGCTTACTAGAATGGCTGCAGCCAAATGCTGTAACCATTTAGTCAGAAACACACTGAATTCTACTGACTACGCTGTTGTATTTCCAATAGTAAGAATTTGGGGCTGAGGGGATGCATTGCAGTTAAAGCACCTTGCTCAAGGGCATACCCCATCTAGGGTATGTTCCCTCACCTGTCACCCCTCACCCCAGCCAGTGTCCAGACCCTCCGCTCTGAGACTCTGGTACCCAGCCAGACTGTGCAGGGAGCTGGAGGGTTAGTTGGGGTTAGGTCAGGGACAATCCTGAAGGATGGTAAATGAGGGATGGCTCTGTGTGAAGACAGGAGGCAGGGGGCCAGGTCCCCAACCCTTCTGTCCTTCACAGGGCATCGTACCCTTCCACACCCTGCCATAGTTTCACTGCTCAACTTTTGGTGTGGTCATCACTAGTTTCTGCAGCCACAAAGCCATTATCGCTAATCTATTTCTCCCTAAATGTTGCTTTCAAATTGAACCCTAACCTAACCTTAAACCCAACCACAACTTATTTCTTACCATAAAATTAAACGAATACAAAAAATGAAAAAAAAAATATGTATCCAAAAAATTTGTCTTCATACATTTTTACAATCTAGCCAATTATGACGCTGTAGCTGTTGAATCTAATGTCACCCTGGTGGGAAAAAGGGAGAAGACGTGGATGAAAGGGAGAACAACAGAGTAGTGAGTTAGCAGTGTGGTGTGCCCCCCCCCCCCACTAGTGTGCATGAGGGTTTTTAGAGGCTAAAATGCTTGGTTAGGGCTGTGGGAGGTCTAGGGTGACACACTCCAAACACCAGATTCAGAGGAGCCAGGCTGAACAAATATACCGCCCCATTTGTCCAGGGCAGGTTTACACTACTGTACCTGTCTACCAGCCTGGGAGGAGAATGAGAGGACAGCTGCAGTAACAGGCTCTCCCTCCTCCACCGTGGTGCCTCCGGGCTACAAAACCCACCAGGTTCTGGACCTCTTCTCCTGTACTGTCTTATCTGGAGAAGTGCGGCTTAAGATATAAACCACAGTATAATTATCACCATCCCCCCCCCCCCCCCCACCCCCCATCTGGAGCAGTGCTCAGGGAGAAGGTACCAAGAGAAAGCCTCCCCCCCGGGGCCGCATGGAGAGCCTGGCACAGTCGGCGTGCGCTCAGTGTCATGCCCGCGTCTCTCCTCCTCACCGGTGACAAGGAATCCGGTGACGCCGTCTGTAGTCCTGCTGCGCCCGACTCTCCTCGCTTGGCCCGCTCCGCTCCGCCCCGCCCCGGTCCCCTGGAACAGATGCTGGGAGTGCTGCGCGGACCTGCAAGGGGGAGGAGGGTTAATTGGGGTAGTAGTGGGGGTTAATTTAAATTAAAATTTCAACTAATAGAGGTCAGGGAAGCATCTGCAAATACCTGACTAAAACAAATGGTCCTGCCAGTCAAAACTTTATCTTGGTCAGCCCCCAGCGGAGTGTCCGTGGGGAGGGAAAAGAGAAAGACTGGGAGCATGGAGGAAAAGAAGAGGATATGACTAATGCGGAAGGAGGGGGGCACTTGTTAGTGTAGCAATTTCAGGAAGAAGAGAGGGTTAATAATGTCCTTATCCATCTCCATCTGTGTGTGTACAGTTGAGGGAGAGGGGCTGAGAGGGGAGTAACTACTGTTATCCTTGCAGGAACTGAGGCTTGCTGCGCCACCCCGCTGCCACCCTGCTCCGGTACGAGTGCCACCGCAGTGCCCAACATCTGGCGTGGGCCCTCCAGGAAAGCGCTGGGGCCCCTGGGGCCCCGCCGCGGCTAAATACGGCACGGGGTTATGCTATGTGTCCCTAATCACTTAGCCGCTCCATGGCAGCCGCCACATGGCCGCTCCCTCTCTCTCTTGGACTCCGCCTGCCGTACGCTGCTGCCTTCCTGCCTCGTACATCACCAGCAGACATCTGCAGGCCCGCCAGGCATCTCTCTTTCTTTCCTCACTCCATCGCTTTCTCGTTCTACTGCCTCTCTCCCCCTCTCTGTTTCTTACCAGCTTCCCTTCTCCCTCTTTTTCTTCCATCACCTCTCCCTTTCCCTGATTATTCTGTTCCTTAGTTGCTCAGTAGCTCTTTCCACTCTCTCGTCATCTCTCCTTTACTTGCATAACTGTTTTCTGCCTCTGTTTTTTCTTTCTGCCTTTCACTCCCTGTCTTTCTTTTCTTTCCATCTCCCTCGCATTGTTTTCCTGACCCTCCTCTGCTCAGTGTCTCCTCTCCCTCTCTCCTCCTTCTCCCTTTTTCTTCCCATCTACCTCTCTCCTCCCATATACTGTGCATCTGTCTCCTCTCTGTTTGAATACAATGGCCCGTAAAGATGACTTGACTACCTTGTTGTGTGGTAGTAATTGTTGCTACTCTGTCTGAGACATGTGGTTAGCCTGTCACCAGAGAGATTGTCCCTTCAGATGGGCTGCTGTCACATGGAGGCTCACAGGATTACATTAGCCCATGGAAAGTCCAAGGTGTAATAGATTTTCATATTAACATTGTTCTCTGCCTAGCAAAGATTAGGATTTACATGATTGGCTTTTCATGCAGCCTCTTTCGGATTTTCTAGAGCATTCTTACTCTAGCTAAGTGTGTGCCCCTCATTTGTACTTACTATACCTAGTTCTTCAGTAAAGTTACCAAAGCACAGAATTGCACTTTCTTGTGAAGAAATTATGGATGATAAGACTAAAATATCACACATGGCTAAAGAAATTTAACATTTAACAGAATGACCAAATGTTAATCACACACAGAAATACACAAATGTACACAGAAACACATACAATTTATGTTTTACTTCCCAAACAAACATCCCCTTTCAACTTGTTCCCTAACCACTTTCCCTTACCCCCCAAATATAACCTTAACCTAACCATAACCCTTATTTTACCCCTTTCACAACCTGTAGCTGTACCTTAAACCCAAAGCTGAAATATTGTCTTTTTCCTTACGGGGGCTGGTTTTAACATCCTACTAAAACAGTGTAGTAAAACCTGTGCACACAATCACATCCACACAAACATGTTGCACCACGGCCCCAGCGGTGCCCACTAAACCAGGGCTCTCCATGAGAAGCAGCAGCTTTGTAGAGCTTGGCCCCAGGCAGCCCCTGTTAACCCGATACACACGGCTCGCCCACGCTTTACAACACCACAGATGTGTATGCGTGTCTGCATGGGTGTGTGTGTCTGTGTGTGTGCAGGATTTGGAGGCTTGTATTTAGCTGCCAGGAGTGACGGTGATGAAGTAGCAGTGATAAACTGATAGATGGGCTGCCAACGCCATTTTGGGGGGAAGGAGGGGGAACGGGGGTCAGATAAACATGGCAGCGGAAAAGGCTCACTGTGTTCTGGCGATAAAAAACTTGTCGTTCGCCGTCGACTGCATTACACTCCAGACCTGAGAAAATTCCAGAAAGAGAGAGACAGAGACACACACACCCTGAGTCACCTCCTATCCACCCCCTCCATTAATTTACTTTTTATTTTCATGGAAATGTATGGGGTGCAATTTATTTCAACATTTTGTGTGTCTGCCACAATCCATGCTCATGTTTAATACAAAGCTATGATCTGTGAATATATAAAAACATTTCCCTAAATCTGTACAAATAATCCACATGTATTTACCATGCTGAAATTTAATTGAGGGTTCC
Source organism: Esox masquinongy (assembly GCA_016801175.1). Taxonomy (NCBI): domain Eukaryota; kingdom Metazoa; phylum Chordata; class Actinopteri; order Esociformes; family Esocidae; genus Esox; species Esox masquinongy. The sequence goes on from JACXGI010007746.1 coordinate 15,628, forward strand.
ATAAATCTATGTACAGAATTTTTTTTTTACGTGTTCTAATTAACGACAAATTTGGTCAACTTCTCTCAAAATCAATTTGATAGAATTACTTGTTGGAAAAAAACCGCAATGTTTTTAGTCTCTTAGGTCTAGTAAGAGAGAACACGTTTAAAGGAAAGGAATTAGGTAGGGAGGCACGTAACCCCACAGGGGGTCTTATCCCATGTTACCCTACTAACTATAAATTGGAAGACCCCAGTAGTCACTGATGCTGTCACAGTACCTTTCTTCAGTTGTAGTGTAAATACTGGTTGGATAAAAGTGAATTCTACAAACATGGTTGTGATGACAAATGTTTTATTAGAAGTCTCTCACTCTTCTGAATCAATCAACAAGCACCAATATCTTCTTTATGGTCTTCTGGGAAAGAGTGGGCACTTTTTGTATAATTCGCACAAAGGTATGCTACAAAAAGCTTTGTTTTTACATTCAATTTCAAAAACACAACAAAAATGGGTAATGTGTCTTTATCTACCTTGGTTGGGTTCATAGGTTTACACAGTAAGGATGCATATTGGTTTAGTTCCAATCATCCATATTAGAGCAAGTACACTTCACCTGCTCAGATTCATAGTCTTGGAGCTGACAAACGTTAGACCACATTGAAGTGATTATCTGATAGAAGTCACATTTTAAAATATACAAGACAGAGGAAATTCTATCCCTTATGACTTAGGTCCCGGAGACGAATGTGTTTACCAAAAAGAAGACACATACATACAAAGTTTTGAGTCTCTAAGTCAAAGCTGGCAGTGGGTATGTGCATTTAAATAAGAATGTTTATAACAGCGCCACCTATAGCACAACTGTCATTCTGTTTGACTAGGTCAGTCATGGGCCGCTTTCAGGCTGTAAACCCTGCAAATTGCAGTGCTTCGCTAATTTTAAAATAGTATTGTTAAACTAGTGCTGTACCTTGAAGCCACCTTGGAGCGATGCCCTGATAAAAGTCAATAAAGAGGGCCTTATTCTTTTTCTATGAGAATGTTAAATCATTTTTTATATTAATGACTTTGTTTTCTCCTTTTGAGTCCTTTCCAATTATTGTGTCAAACAGAGGATGGATGACCTAATGATGGTATGATCTGTGCTGAAATCAGCTAAATATGCATATTTATTGAAAATGACATTGTATTTTTAGCTTTAAAGAGGTCTCTTCTGACACCAAATGCTATAGCAAGAGTTAGTTTTAGGTTCACAATGTGCTTTAAAAGTTTAGTGTACCACTGAAGTGGGTTTTGAATATATAATATAAATTGATTCCATTGAATTTTCTAATCCTGTCCATGTCAACATACATTAATAATTTCGACTGATAGACTGAAACAATCTGTGAAAATATGTATTCATTCTAGATGTATTGTGAATAAATGCATTGTACAGTTATAAGAACATTCTAAAAGTGTGATGAGTGCTGAGAGGTGAAATGTCCTTTCTGAGTAACACATTCTATTCAGTATTTTGGCATGTTTTTTTCAAATTACTTTTAAATTGTAGACTCTTCTTCATTATGAATTTCTGTCCCAGAAGGCAAGTGGTTTTAGAGCAGAAAAGCAGAAGATAAGATACTTAAAATTCACATTACCAACATCCCAAATGTGATGAACTAAATTATAATCACCATCATATCACTGTTTTTTTTTTAATTTTTTAGTCAGACAAATTACTGTACAAAAGAGAAATAGTGATGATGGCTGAATCCATCCTGTCGGACACATCCTATACACAATGAGAAAAACATGCCGTAAAGTTATAAAGTCCAAGCCACCACAGTACTGACATAGTGCCATATTCTATTAGGTCTGTGGTTCTCCAAAATTTCCTCTTTCAACTCCTGGGTTAGATCAAATTCATGGAAGTGTTGGGGTTCACAGAAATCTGGGGACACAAAGTGGTGAACATGTTATTCTTTCACCGAGCAATACAAACCTGATTCCAATAATCAAAGCTTGATTATGAGATGATTATTTCAATGAAATGTGCAGTCATTCTGCAAAATATTCCCCCTTGTGGTCTGCTTTAGGACACTTGACCAGTGGGGAATAGGGTCCACAAGCAGCTGGTCAGTGGTAAAACTGGCCAAGTCAGATTAGGGTTCTAGGCGAACTTAAAATTGACAGCTCTAGGGGAACAGCGAAAGCAGAAAAACAATGTTGAGATAGATGTCACCTGGCTAGCAAGCTAATAACAGGTTATTAAAGTTCTGGGGTGGGGGGGGGTGGATGGGGGTGGCACTGGTAGCATGTGTTTGCAAGCTATCCGCTCATCAGAGTGTTCATCTGTGCAAGCGATGCCACCTGATATAACGGGTTGGTAGGTGGGTGAAAAAGGGCTACTGGCTTCAGGCCTGCCTGCGCACCCCTGCCAGTCTCCTCAGTGTTCATGCCTTTGCCTCACGGTGCCTCATGTGTTGGCACAGGTGGCACTCTGTGTGTGTATGTGTGTGTATACCCTCATCCCTACCTCCCTGTGTTCGACAACACTTGGTTCAGTGGTACATAACCGCGTGTGTTCTCACCTCTAAATCTGTACAGTCATATACGCTCCTTCCACCTATGCAAGTGGCTGTTTCTGTCTGTCTGTGTCCACGAGCTGCTCGGTGTCAGGTGGCTCCCGTCCCACACACTGCACCGCTGAGCACCGGGGGCCCGGGGGGCCTGGCCATCTGCCCCTGTGTGACGGGTGCCACAGGCAGAGACAGGAGCCTTGCGGACCCCCTGTGGTCTAGTGACACACAACACACTGTGCCTGTGTGTGTATAGAAGGTGGGGGGTGGCGGTGGTGGGGTATCCACAGAACAAACCTGCGAGTCAGTCCACACAAAGCTCGTTCAGTGTATTTATACATAACTATGAGCTATGTGCCCCTGAGACAAAGCTGATAGTTAAATATTTATTGCAAGACAGCTATCTTGCAGTACTATAGTACATTGACACATGTACTAATGTATATAGGAGCCTGTGGACATTTGTTAAATATCTCCTGTGACATATGAACTAATGAACACTGTGGCTTGACTCTATTAGATCAGGTGGTTATCAGTCTCATACAGTATACAGTAGCCAATGCTGTACTTACTGCCCTCATGTGATTGGCTCTTAAATGTCACCCATGCGGGCTGTTCATTCATTCCACAAAACCCATTCTGTACAGACTGAGTATAAGTGTATTTAAAAGGCACAAGCATCCAGAAAGAACCTTATTATCCTCCTGCTTCTGTTCCCAGGAGCAAGAGGTGCTCTTTTAATGTCCCTTCCAGAAAGGTCAGACACTGTGTTCTCCCTCTCTGCCTTAATTGATTCTTTAAATGCAGTGTGCAGAGTGATGGGGAGACTGGGGAGAAAAGGGTGAGATGGGGAGGGGGAGAAGGGGGTGATGGGCGGGTGAGGAGGAACATTTGGGAGTCAGGTAGAGGAAGTTAAGAAGTTCGACTTAACCTCCTTCAGCTATGGTAAAAGCCCTTTAACACTGGAAAGGCCCAATATTAATTTTGAATTTAAAGTTGAAATATCTGTGCCATTTTAAGAAGTCAGGCTCCCTCCGTCCTTGACCTTTCCTAATTAAATCTGTTTAATATGTTAGAATTTTGATTTCTTTAACATCGTTAGTTTTAAGCTAACGATGTTAAAGAAATCAAATTAAAAAGTCTTTATTTTTCTGTTGCACCTTAAAATATATTTTACATATCCTACAGCCACATGCAGTTAATATATTTGGAAGGATGTAGGTATTTACAAATCAGAAAGCACAGATCCTGAGGTATCTAAATCAATCACCATTTTCAATTTATGAACTCTAATTTTAAAAGATAACGTTTTCAAAGAGCAACCTCCTTGTAACAACGGAGGGGAGATGGCAGCCGATGACGCGCTCCGCAAACGTTACCACTCTCTGGAGGGACTTGCGGTCTGCAGTGGAGCAGCTGTCATACCAGACAGTAATGCAGCCTGAGTGGATGCTTTCAATGGTGCACCTGTAGATGTTGGTGAGAGTTTTTGCAGACATGCCAAATTTCTTGAGTCTCTTCAGGAAGTAGAGTCATTTTTGGGCAGTTTTCACAGCTGAGTTCGCTTGTCTGGACCAGGTGAGGTCATCCTTGACGAGAAACTTGAATTCGGAGACTCTCTCCACTTCAGCTCCATCGATGTGTCTGGGGGTATGCCCCTCCCTCTGCTGCTTCCTGAAATCCACGATCATCTCTTATGTCTTACAGACGTTGAGAGAGAGGTTGTTGTCCTGGTACCATGTAGCCAAGTTCCTTACCTCCTCTCGGTAAGCGGTCTCATCGTTGTTGGAGATGAGACCCAGGATGGTAGTGTCATCCGCAAATTTGAGGATGATGTTGGAGCTGTTTGTGGCCACACAGTTGTGTGTGAACAGGAAGTACAGGAGGGGACTGAGTATGCAGCCCTGTGGGGATCCAGTGCTCAGGGTCAGTGTAGAGGAGGTGAGGTTGCCCATTTTCTTCTCTTCCTGTCAGGAAGTCCAGGATACAACTGCAGAGGGAGGTGTTAAGTCTCAGGGTCATGAGCTTAGGAACAAGCTTGGTAAACACAATAGTGTTTAATGTAGAGCTGTGGTCGACAAACAGCATCCTCACGTATGTGTTGCCTTTTTCCAGGTGGGAGAGGGCGATGTGTGTCGTCAAGGCGATGGCATCATCCGTAGATCTATTGGGGCGGTATGCAAATTGAAAAGGGTCCAAGGTGTCAGGAAGGGGGGAGCAGATGTGTGTTCTGTCCAGCTGCTCGAAGTACTTCATGATGGTGGAGGTCAGTGCTACAATGAAGTAATCGTTCAGGCATGTGAAGGAAGGTTTCTTCAGTACAGGGACGATGGTGGTCTGTTTGAAGCAGGAGGGGACTACAGACAGAGAAAGGGAGAGGTTGAATATGGAGGAGAAAACCTCCGCTAGTTGGTCCGCGCACCCCCTGAGGACACGGCCTGGAATGTCATTTGGCCCTGGTGATTTCCAAGGGTTCACTTTTTTAAAAACTCTCCTCACGTCAGCCGTGGTTAGGGACAGAGTGTAGTCATCCTGATCCTCAGCAAGCCTCACTGAAGAAATTGTGTTGGTTGCCTCAAACCGTTCATAGAAGGTGTTGAGCTCGTCAGGGTGCCAGGCGGCAGGACGTGCATCATTGCTATTTCTCCCTTTGTATTCTGTGATGTGTCGCAGTCCTCCCCACATGCGTCTGGGGTCAGAGCTGTGGTAATTTGACTGCAACTTATCCCTGTATTCTTTTTCCATTCCTGATAGTCTTCCAATGGTCATATCTGGATCTCCTCAAGGCCTCCAGGTCCCCAGACCTATAGGCAGAGGACCATGCTGGAGGTATTTTGGTAAAACTTTCCTCATATCTGCTCTATTAAAATTGCCAACAATAATAGCAGCTGCCTCATAATAGAGGGCGTCCTCTGGTCCATTTATTACTCCATATAGGACTTCCAGTGCACACGTTTTATCCGCCTGCGGGGGTATTATAGAATGCTGTCATAATACCTGAGCTGAATTCCTGCGGAAGGTAGAAGGGCCGTATCTTTACTGACAGTAGCTTGCACTGCAACCTCTGTTCCCCAGTGAGAGTTAACCATAATGCAGACCCCTCAGCCCAAAGTTTTACCTGACTCCAATATTCTGTCCTGCCGGTGGATAGAAAAGCCAGCAGGATTGATGCATGAGTCTGGCACCGAAGGATCCAGCCATGATTCCATGAACGCTAGCACACAGCAGTTTGCAATATCCCGTTGAAAGTGAATCCGTGCGTGTAGTTCGTCCATTTTATTGTCCAGGATTTTGAACATTTGCGGGTAGAATGCTCGGTAATGGCAGATTGCAGTATCTCATCCGAGATCTGCATAGGACACCGACACGTTTGCCCCTCTTCTTTCTTTTCTGTTGGCGTATTGGTAAATAGATCAGCGGCAGGACAAAAGGATTGCAGCAGTCGCTCCAGTGAGTAGTGTAAAAGTCTGTGTTCAATGTCGAACAAATATCCAAAAATGCATGTGAATCATACTGTATGTGCGACAGTGCAGCATGAACAAAAATAAAAACAATAACAACAATAGTAAGCAAAAAACGACGTAGTAAATGTGGAGCCATTGTCAGTGCGACCTTAGTCTCTGGCGCACCGGAAGTTCCCAGGCAGATGCAGAGCCAATCCAGATAGCGATGGATGGAAGGGAATTCTACAATATGGTTTCAACTGACAGTTTTGTCATCTGCTGCCTTTGTAGTAATGGCTGTCACGTTCTCCTCCAGTCTCAGACTGTGGAATATGATTACCTCTACAAAATTACAGCTGAGCCATCAATCCCAAGAGGGAGGTGGGATGGCATTTCCTGATGTCCACCACCACCACCTCTACAGTTACTGTCTATAGTCTACACCTCTATAGTCTACTGTCTGCGTTACATTCCAGCCGGTCAACAAATCCACGGTACACGGACATACACCGATCAGCCATAAAATTATGACCACCTGCCTAATATTGTGTAGGTCCCCCTTTTGCCACCAAAACAGCCCTGACCTGTCAAGGCATGGACTCCACTAGACCTCTGAAGTTGTGCTGTGGTATCTGGCACCAAGACGTTAGCAGCAGATCCTTAAAGTCCCATAAGTTGCGGGGTGGGGCCTCCATGGATTGGACTTGTTTGTCCAGCACATCCCACAGATGCTCGATTGGATTGAGATCTGAGGAATTTGGAGGCCAAATCAACACCATGAACGCGTTGTTGTGTTTCTCAAACCATTCCTCAACAATCTTTGCTTTGTGGCAGGGCGAATTATCCTGCTGAAAGAGGCCAATGCCATCAGGGAATACCATTGCCATGAAAGGGTGCACATGGTCTGCAACAATGCTTAGTTAGATGGTATGTGTCAAAGTAATCCACATGAATGGCAGGACACAATATTTCCCAGCAGAACATTGCCCAAAGCATCACACTGCCTCCGCCGGCTTGCCTCCTTCCCTCAGTGCATCCTGGTGCCATGTGTTCTCCAGGTAAGCGACACACACGCGCCATCCAAGTGATGTTAAAGGAAATGTGATTCATCAGACCAGGCCACCTTCTTCCATTGCTCTGTGGTCCAGTTTTGATGCTCACGTGCCCATTGTAAGCGCTTTCGGCTGTGGTACAGGGGTCAGCATGGACACCCTGACTGGTCTGTGGCTACGCAGCCCTATACGCAACAAACTGCGGTGCACTGTGTTTCCGACACCTTTCTATCAGTACCAGTATTAAGTTTTTCTTTCAGCAATTTGAGCTACAGTAGCTCGTCTGTTGGATCGGACGACAGGGCTAGCCTTCGCTCCCCACATGCATCAATGAGCCGTGGCTGCCCATGACCCTGTTGCCGGTTCACCGCTTTACTTCCTTGGACCACTTTTGGTAGGTACTGACCACTGCAGACCAGGAACACCCCACAAGGGCTGCAGTTTTGGAGATGCTCTGACCCAGTCGTCAAGCCATCACAATTTGGCCCTTGTCAAAGTTGCTCAGATCCTTACGCTTGCACATTTTTCCTGCTTCTAACACATCAATTTTGAGGATAAAATGTTCACTTGCTGCCTAATATATCCCACCCACTGACAGGTGCCATGATAACAAGATTATCGGTGTTATTCACTTCACTTGTCAGTGGTCATAATGTTATGGCTGATAACATGATGAGAACAAGCAGAGTGGTGAGAGGGGTCGAGAGCGGGTAAGCGCAAACATCATTGCAACATCTTTGAGGGATTGTGTCCAAAATGTGCATACCCATCTTTGGTGTTGGTCAGGAAGTCAGTGATCCACTGACAGTTGACACATTCTGCTGGGAGAGTTTGTATCTTCATGGCCAGGAAACTGTGCAGAGGCGACTCTGGGATGCTGGCCTTCACTGTTGACATTGAGACTGGTGTTTTGCGGGTACTATGTAATTAAGCTGCCAGTTGAGGACCTGTGGAACTAGAAACTCTAAAGTATTTGTCCTCTTGCTCAATTGTGCACCAGGTCCTCCCACACCTCTTTCTACTCTGATTAGAGCCAGTTTGTGCTGTTCTGTGAAGGGAGCAGCAGAGATAGGCAAAGATCAAAATGTATTTTAAAATAACATACCAAACCACACCATGTATCAAAATAAAATACTGTATTTTTGTATTTTAAAAATATTAGGAAATATAAGGGAGCATGAAATCACTTTGCAAACCTTCTATCGCCTGATTTGACCTATCCCTTCACCAGTACACAGACTCTGTTGATTAAGAAGACAATGTTTGACAACAATAGCTTTCTCTGCCTAATGAGTCATGCAATAAATCAGACATTCACATATCCCTGTGATCACCCAGATGAAGGTTAGTTTTAAAGTAACCAAAAGTTTAATGTTTAACTAACAGTTTGCTAATGACTCTGATCGCAACTGATGACACCCTTATTCATAGCAACTAGTTTCTAAGTAATTAATCATTTGATTGTTAATCATAAATATAATCATATATTATGTGTCAGGTATACATTCCTGCAATTGTATGCAAAATCATGATCCTACTAAACAGCTACTTCAATTAGGGTACAATCTCGTACCCTATCTCGTATCTTCGTGCACAACCAACAAAAACTTAAAGCTGAAGTACGTATATTTTTTGCATTAACACATTGCTATTCTATTAATCTGGATCGTGGATGAATTCCTACCATATCAGATGGTCCCAGGCCCGCATCCGAAAAATCTCTGTATATGGTGCACTGCTCGTAAGTAAAAAAGTAGTCGGCTCTTGCAATGGTGCGAAATTTTATCCTGAGCACAGGAAATGATGCGTTTGATGTATCAAACAAAGAGCTGAGGCTGAACAAAATAAGGAAGTGGCTACTTTTATTTTGTGGATCAAGCAGAGAGAGAGGCTAGTTATTTAGGAGGACATGAGGTCCTGGCCCACACCTGAGGAGTACCAGGCTTGAAAGACCCGTTGCTGTCCCGGTCAAAAGTCCTCCTGGTTGTGTTGCAGATCAAGACGATACCTGACGATTTCAGCTGCCACTGTGCTGACACCTCCCCCTCCTTGTGTTGTCCCTGTCCTTGTCCGTCTGGTCATGCTTCCGACCTGGACTAAGTTTAAATAGACTCTGGACTCAGCCCACATGCATTTATTAATTATTACAATTTCTACTCTTAATATGTTCCCCCGGCACAGCCAGAAGAGGACTGGTCACCCCTCTGAGCCTGGGTCCTCTCTAGTTTTCTTCCTAAATTTCGGCCTTCTTAGGGAGTTTTTCCTAGCCACTGAAATTCAACACTACTGTTGTTTGCTCCTTGGGGTTTTAAGGCCGGGTGTTTTGTAAAAGCACTTTGTGACAACTGCTGATGTAAAAAGGGCTCTATAAATAAATTTGATTGATTGATTGATTGATTTACAACATTAACAATGTCTACACTGTATTTATGATCAATTTGATGTTGTTTTAATGGACACAAATTTGCTTTTCTTTAAAAAAAAAAGGACATTTCGGAGTTACCCAAACTTTGCATTGGTACTGTAGTGTTCAGGGATGATGGTGTTGAACACAGAGCTTAAGTCCATGAATGTCATCTCTGCATAGGTCTTTTGGGTTGTTGAGTTGTTGGATGATGTAGTGGAGGCACATGTTGATAGTGTTGTCTTCTTAAGACTTGTACTCACTATAGACAAACTGCAGTGGGTTAATGGATGTGTCTGTACTATTTATTTTATAGGGTTCTAAATCAACAGCTATTTTCACAAAAATAATTATGGGCAAAACATTTATTGTTTCGGCAAAATTATTGGGTTTTGATGAAGGAATGTTTTATGCCAAGTCAAGAATTGGCCCCTTACTGGCCAATCAAGGTACTGACCAATCACATTTTTAAGGACACACCTCAAATATTTACGCCCCTACCACCTGAGCTGAACTTAAACAGGTAAATTATCGTCCTCACACAACAGTTAGAAATTAGCTTAGCACTGGCTTTAACAGCCTAGCGCTGTCTTAATGGCTGCCAAAAATAGAGCTTTTAATCTGTTTCATATGATTGTGAACACTACAGAACAGTTTGGAAGTGGAAAAGGATTGATCTGTATATCTACAAGGACTCTCTCTATGATGTACAGTGCACTTTGTCCGACATTACTTCCTTTGTTGTGCTCAGTCTGAACAGCTTCTGTCTCCATCTGTTCGCAGCTCACCAAATGTTTGTGAATTGTAATGGCTATTAATTTGGCTTTTACTGCATCTCTGTGCATAAGAGAAGCATCTGGAGCGCTCAGTCATACCAATAAAATGCGAGGTAGACAATGTGTCCCTCAAATATTGCAATAAAGTGCTTCTTTGTGGACGATGTGCTAGCTGGGTAGTCAAATACAGCCAAACTGAGATGAGTTGGCCATGAAACAACTGTCTATTGCCTTCTGCCAGGCATATAATTGTATTTTTTCCCCCCTCGCTTCCATACAACTCTATTCCTGTACTTCCATAATAGAATGCTACAGTTAACAGTGATAGGGCATTACATCTGACTTTCTTTCTACTCTTCTGTCTCTGCATCTATCTACATCTATCTGTCTTTCTCTCTCTGACTTCCTTCCTACTCTTCAATCTCTGTCTCTCTCTGTACGTCTATCTGTCTTTCTCTCTCTGACTTCCTTCCTACTTTCTCACTCTGTCTCTCTCCATCTATCTCTCTTTCTTTCTCTGCCATTCATCCTCTCTCTCTCTCCAACCCCATTGCCCCTTCCATAGGCTCCACCTACTCGCATGGTAAGCTGGCGAGTGTTGTAGCACCTATTGACCAGGGTTCTGTGTGAATGATGACATGTGCCAGCTAACAGATTAATAACGTTCATCAAGTGTTCTCCACCCGCTGCCACATTCTGGTATTGACCCGTTCTCCAGCGTCCCTCCCATCTCCCCTCCAAACCTTCCCCCTCCATCTCCCCTTATCAGATAAACATTTGTCTCATGCATCGGCCAAAATGCTAAATATTCCCATTGCACCTCCAGATCTGGTGCATTCATCTACACACACACACACACACACACACACACATATGCCACAGTAATTACTGTCCCTCCAATGAACACCTCTATAGACAAGTGACTCAAAAGTGTATACAAAAATTATGACTCCTGTTTTTATCATAGAAAAAAAGAAATCGTCTGATGTGCTTGAATAACAGTATTGCCTCCATTATAGTGTAGCATTCAAATTATATGTATTTTCGTATAGCAATTCACTATGTGTTACCTCCACTGGTCTCCGATCAGTCTGTGTCTCGGTCTTATCAGTCTGTCAATTCACTATATGTTACCTCCACTGGTCTCCGATCAGTCTGTGTCTCGGTCTTATCAGTCTGTCAATTCACTATATGTTACCTCCACTGGTCCCCGATCAGTCTGTGTCTGATGAATTTCCTCTCTGACACTGAGTAGACTGCTAGACGGCTGCTGTCTAAGTCAGTCTCAGTGTCTGCCCAGAAGAACACACAATCCTCAACAGACCAACTTTCCCCAACAAACATGATATACTGCATACAAATGAGGCCTGTAATATATTCATAAATCATGGCTATTGCCTGGGCCGTCTTTAATTGTCTTTGATTAACAGTGACACGTGTTGGAGATAGGGGGCTCTTCCATTGTCTTGGATAGTTCACATTCACTTCCCAGGGAAATCAAGCATGAGAGCATAGCACTAGCGTTAGGGCAGTCACACACACACACACACACACACACAAACACACACTTGCATACACATACACTCCACATAGAGTATGTATACACACAATCATAAATAGAATGGCATCCAAACACATCCATGTCTCATATTTGCAAAGAAACACAAACACCTCAAGCTCTATTTACAGAACGATGAGGACAGCAAAACCATTTACAGTGTTACACTGTCATACACGATCAAACACTCATCAAGCCATTCATCAATAAGATCGCATAACAATATGTATGCACTCTTTCAATCTGGCTGCTGTGCCAACCTATGCGTGTCCACTCAAGTACACCTTTGTCTTTCAAGCACCTCTCATTACTCTTTTGGTGCTATTCAGAGTGTAGTACATTGTTTGTGTGTGTGTGTGTGTGTGTGTGTCTGTCTGTCGACACAGCTTCCTGTCTTCATCAGTCCATCACATCAAAGCCAATATGAGTGTGGGCAGATGGATTAGCAAACAATGCACTCTATCGATCAAGTGTGTCTGCCACAAGTGTGTGTGTGTGTGTGTGTGTGTGTTAGTGTGTCTGTATGAAGTGCTATATTTATTATTATTAACTGGTTGGTTTGAACCCTGAATGCTGATTGGATGAAAGCTGAGTTTTGACACTGTATACCATGGGTACGATAAAATAAATGTAAATAATTTTAACGGGTTTATAATAGCACCCTGAGGATTGTTTGCAATAACGCACCATGAGAAAATACCACAGCTAAGGGTTGTGTTCTGAAAATACCACAGCTATGCGTTGTGTTCTGAAAAAATGACATCCTCTATACCCCACTCACTAGGGAGTTCGTTTTGTAAGAGCTGAAGGCCACAATAAAGCTGAAATACATGTTAATTTATGTAATATATTATCGCTCTTTCTCTCTCATTGTACTGAAATATTAGTGGCACATTGCACAGTCCAAAAACACATAGACGTCAAAGCAAATCCTCCTTGACTAATTTTAGTCCAGCGCCCATGAGTTAAGCGCTGGACTAAAATGCTTACACCTAATCACATTCATGAAAATATTTTACTTAGTAGTTAAGTTTTACAATTTTTTTGTTTATATTTTATTGAGGGGTGACAAAGTTTTGACTAGGCTTACAGTAGTTAACTTTAGTGACTGTGGATAAGGGACAGAGCACAGAAACCACTCCAGCCATCTCCGCTGATGACATCTTCCAATCACTTTATCTGTACATAAGGTAGTAGGCACAGCTGGCGATGACAGTTGTAGATTTCCATCCAGGAAACTGCAAACCGTTTTTTAGATCTGCAATCTATTTAGTAACAGAAATGCAATACCATCAATGCAAGCTATAAAACCACTACCAAAATGAAACACATCAACCATTAGCTATCAGTTTATTTCAAGTAATAATTTTATATTTGCAAAAATCTATTGGACTACTAAAGGTAATTCAGTCATAAAGGTAAGATCTAATTTAATTCAAACAGACAAATAAGACATGTCACATCATTATCCCTGTCAATTGTTGGAGTTGCAAGCAGCCTGCTTCCATAGTAGCCTAACTGTTGAAATTATACTATCAGGACATTCTTTCCTTGCACATAAAATATACGTTTGTTTGTAGAGATTTTTCTATCCAACTCTCCTGTGTCCCGCCTCCAGAGATCAACCAAGTGCTATTCACCAAGCATGGGCTGATTCACTGACCTGTGAGGAGAAACATGCAATATGAACTAGCCCTGTTGTCAACATTTAGACATTAGACCGCACATGAACTTGCCTATTGTCTATTTTTTGTAACACATTCTACAGTATCTAAAGATACGCTGGTTTTTGCATCTCAAAGAATAAATTCAATTATCAATTTGAGGAGGTGTCAAACATGTTGTTTGATCAGTGTAAACATGTTTTTCGTTGAACCACTCATCTTGAGAGAGCATTGCCAAGGCACTTCTCTCTCATTACATCACTATATTGATGACCGGACTGGGATCCTTCCGATGGGACATTCAGGCACTGGCACACAAATGCTCCTAGAGAGGGGAGGACGTCGTACTTGAGGTTTTTGTTAGTAATCGCCACAGGATACGTGAGGGAAACCACCAAACATGTTTTACCTGCCGGTTCCTGCTTGATAATGCTAGAAAAAATAGGAAAGTGTTTCCAGTTGAGCAGAGTCAGTTTTAGTTTTCAGATCAGGTCAAACATTTGGCAGTATGGCTTTCAGATGGAAACTCTCTGAGCCTCTATGCTTCAATACAGATATTAAAGTATATGTTCATACCCAGGATTTTATTAAAGCTCTCATTTCTGGACTGCAAAGTTGCAAGATTATACCTACTACAGCATTTATGTCTCTATCTATAGACACTGAATGGTAGGTTACACTATTTAAATACTTAAAATGCTGCTTAAGGCACCTTTGCTATTTGTCGTAACACACTGTAGAACAAATGGTGAAATACTATTAGTGATGGTGGTCTGTGTTAGAATATACATGCATGAAACATACATTATGGAAAACATAACCCACTCTCAGTAAAAGAATAGACTGACAAACTTTCAGAAGGTAAGTAGGAAAGTCCATAATTGACTCCATCCGAATGCATTAACATGCACTGAACATTTAGTATTCATAATCAAACATTAATTTCCCACGTCTTTTTTATCATTCGATATACTGTACCAATGTATCTAAAATGTTACTTATGATACACCATGGCATCGGCTGACATTTGAGAACTCATCTGATTTCGAAATCAAACTCTTATTTTGGTTTACCGCAGAGCACATCGCAGACCAACAGTTTTTAGAATGAATTGTGTTGCATGAAAGGCTATATTTGTAGGTTACCTGTACAGGCTAATATGCATATGCAACTGTAGATTTTTATTCTCCATTCCAGCATAAAGTAATTAATTTGGCTGAATGCTTTTATTTGTGTTTCAACACAAATTATATGATTGAATGTGTCTTTAAGCCTACAGCTAGTTACTTAAACAGAGACATACAGCTCCGGAAAAAATTAAGAGACCACTGCACCTTTTTCTTTCCTTTCCAAAAAAGTTGAAAAGGAAGGTTTTGAGTGAGGAAACCAGTGGTCTCTTATTTTTTTCCGGAGCTGTATAGTCAAGTCAAGAAAATGTACAAAATATAATTTTTTGACAGAAAGATGGCCAATAAAACACTAGCTTCCTGAGCAGGCACGTAGCTGGCTAAGCTAGTCAACAGTAACATTGGCTGGCTTGAAATACATTGGTTAAATGGTCAATGGATTTATCTCTTCAGATAATTCATGACAATTTGTATTGCAACATGCTGCTTATTTCAAATGCACTGGAAAACAGATGTTTCTATAATTCATTCTTTTTGAGTTAACATTAGCGGCTAGCTGTTTCTGATCACACACAGAAAGCAACTTGCATAATAAGTCTGAAGGAGGCTTTTGGCTATGTGCTTGAGTGAAAAACGAAATCTGTGAAATTGTTCAAGAGATGAAGGTTCCATGAATCTCATACAGGCCCAGCTTCTGAACTCCATCAGTAACAAATGTTCATGCAACAAATCGTAGTGCCTCAGATTAATTAATTCTACTAATCAAACATATACACACTGAATTGTTTTATATCAAAATATCAATCTTGTATTGCTTGAAGACAGTGTTTCGAGATGCATATAAAATCGAACTTAAAAGAAGCCAGAAGAGAACCCCTCCTATATATACACTGGATGTGTCCCATAAGATTGTTGTTTTATTAATGTATCAGTATACTGCCCTTTAGACCAGAGCTCACTGAATGTATGGTGTTATAAATCCATGACATGCATAAAATCACCTAAATTAATGCCATAATGACACAGTAAATAGAAGGGTAAGTTCAATGAGTAATATATTGACCAGAGTTTTCTGTATCTTTTCAACCAATACATATTTTATGTTTGTAGCTATGAATTCTCTCATAAATAAATCACCCTGATTAGCAAACTTATTTCATTTGAAACTTCACATTTCTCCATAGGCTACTTATCGTAACGAACAGCCAAATGTCTTTGATAAGTGGCCTGCATGATTGACGTTGTTCATTTAGTTTTATCGTTCCAGCTCTACCATGCATCCAGCAGCCCTTCCTTTGCATGCAGACGAGAAGGGGCTCAACCCTGGAGCATAACCCTTTCCTCACCCACCCAGGGCCGGGTGGCTCATCTTCATAGGGATCAATAGACTACAGTAATAACGGTGATCTATGGAGACAACATCAAAGACAGCCGGTGACCTATCCAAGGGAGGGCCACATCCACTGACCTTAAGGAGTGTGATTGGAATACACGCTTTGTTGGAGGAAATCCCTCCTACATCATTTCCTTACCCCCCCCACCCCCCCTCCCCAGTGTGGATGTATATACACACACACTCCCACACTCTCTCCCTCATCAGCCCTCCCCGGGCTCTCCGGATCCCAACCTCCCCCAGCTCAGGCCTGTCCCTCTGGGGTCTTTATGTGCTCTGACATGGCCCACTGGCCCCATCCATGCATGTTAATGCCCAGCGGAGGGAGCCAGGGGACAGGAGGGGACTATGGTGAAGCACAGGTGCAGACAAATTCATGCACGCACACACACACACACACAGTCCTGCGATCATGTCTGGGATCTTTAGTCCTGATAGCACTCCGCCACTGGGCTCTGCTAAGATCCACATTCATGGACATGTCCATCTTTCCTAAACACACCTTTAATATCCACATGTCAGTACTTGTTTTTTTGAATTATTGTATGCAGGTGCATTACCGATTTAGCAGGTTGAAAAAAAATGATTTAATAAAAAGAATGCTTCAAAATATTCTAGAAGTGTGTAACGGTTAAAACTGTCATTTAAAAAGAGTGTCTTGCTTAAAATTTCATGAAAAGAACAACAGGGGGAACGTGAATTGATTTGTTAAGTCTTGCTAAGAGATGGTAATTGATTGCATTGTATAGTACATATGTTCCTGTAGGAGGAGCTTTCAGCAAGCTTCTATCATTACATTTTTGACTAGAAAAATTTCCACAATCTGTGTTGTGGACATTTACTGTACAATTATATTCCCCTCTCAGGTATACTACAAAATTGTAACTTTTTTGATTGTACTGTATGTATGTTTACTGCTTATCATGGTCACTTCATGTGTCAATCTTCTAATAACAATGTTAAAAATTTATTTTAGTTTAGATTTTAGTGTCAACGTACATCATACGTTTTTGCCAGTTGAGCCATAGCCATGCAGGTACATAGCTAGTCCAGTCAGATGGAACGTGTTCATCTGAACAAATGGCTAATTTTCAATTGTTCCAAAAGAGAAAAAGCGCTTTGTTCAATAATGTCATATGAAGCACTAAACAGATATTGCTGAGAATTTCATTGAGAATGTAATACACGATAGCATGTTTATTTGTGAATATTTCTACTAAAGTGTGAACAAGCACAAGTTTAATTTGTTTCTATTATATTGCAATAAATATGAGATTTGTTAACCATAGAATGTGCCCATTAAGTAGAACAAATGAAAATGTCCAGCAGCCCTTCCTTAGCATGCAAAGGAAAAAGAGCACTTCAGACAAAGAGCATATAAATAGTTATTCAAAGAATACTGTGAGATGTTATTTATATGGCCAGTGCTTAATTTATTGAAAACAAGTGGATGACCTATTTTTTATACAAGGAATTGACAAAGGTCTAAATTACCGATGGATGCAACTTTTTTGTAAGAAGAGGATCATTTTATGCAAACATGCTTTCATTACATTTTTCAGTTGAAAAAGACAGCTCTGTGTTCTGGTTATTTATTGTACATTTATCTTAACCTCTCAAGGGGACGTTTAAAATACATTTAATTCAACTGCTGAAAACCCTTCTGCCTTGCTGGCCTAACTCTCGAGTTTTCAGTGAATATGGTTTACTGTACTTATATATACATTTAATTTGTATTTTGTCTTAAGAGTCACTGCGCTTATCAGAAGATAATTTTATTTTAGGTAAGTGTCAATGAATCACAAAAATAGGTTTTGGACAGTCTTTACGCACACCATTGAGTATACACAGTATATCATTGATGATAAAAAAAAATACAGTGGGTTCAATCATCCTGAAAGTTGTGATATTGAATAGTTCAACTCATGAAATATTGGAAGGTAAGAAAAATATTACAATAGGGGTTGAATTTGATCTGACAAGTCAACTCTAATTCTTTCCAATTATTGAAATTCTAATGAATATATGTCATTGTGAAAAGTATGCCAGTGTGTGATCAAGACACAATGAAGTGTAGAAACATGACCCTGGTATGGTTCAGTTTCCTTAGTGGCCTGCTCAGTCCCCTGCATCTTGGAAATATATAGATACAGTGCATTACGAAGGTATTCAGACCCCTTCACGTCTTCAACATTTTGTTATGTTATGGCCTTACTCCACAATGGATTGCATTTCATTTTGACAAAAAAAAACAGGTTCTGCTGGCAAATGTATATAAAAATAACAAACAGAAATATTACATTTACATAAGTATTCAGACCTTTTGCTATATCACAGGAAATTAAGCTCAGATGCATCCTGTTTCCATTGATCATCCTTGAGATGTTTTTACAACTTGATTAGTGTCCATCTGTGGTCAATTCAATTGTTTGGGCATGATTTGGAGAGGCACATACCTGTCTATATAGGGTTCCACAGTTGACAGTGCATATCAGAGCAAAAACCAAGCCTTGATGTCAAAGGAATTGTCTGTAGAGCTTAGAGACAATTATGTTGAGGCAGAGATATGGGGAAGAGTACCCAAACAAACTCTGCAGCATTGAAGGTCTTTAAGAACTGTTACAGTTACAGTTAGAAACTACAAACACTCTTCCTAGAGCTGGCTGCCTGACCAAACTGAGCAATCAAGGGAGTAGAGCCTTGGTCAGGGAGGTGAAGAAGAACCCAGTCATTCTGACAAAGCACAAGTGTTCCTGTGTGGAGATAGGAGAACCTTCCAGAAGGACAACCATCTCTGCAGCACTCCACCAATCAGGCTTTTAAAGTACTGTGGCCAAATGAAAGCCAGTCGCCTCAGTAAAAGGCACATGGCAGCTCACTTGGAGTTTGCTAAAAGGCACCTAAAGGGCTCACAGACCATGAGAAACAAGATTCTCTGGTCTGATGAAACCAAGACCTACCTAACACTTTATCCAGAATGCCAAGTGCAAAATCTGGATGAAACCAGGTACTGCTCATCAATAGTGAATGCCATCTCTACAGTTAAGCAAATAGTGGTGGTAGCACAATACTGTGGGGATGTTTTGCACTGGCAGGGACTGAGAGATAAGTCAGCATTGAGGGAAAGATAAATGGTGCAAAGTGCAGAAATATCCTTCATGAAATCCAGCTCCGAAGTGCTCAGACTGGGCAAAAGTTCAACTACCAACAGGACAAATACTATAAGCACACAGCCAAGGCTTCTGGACTAGTCTATGAATGTCCTAGTGTGGCCCAGCCACAGCCTGGACTTAAACCCAGTTGAACAGACCTGAAAATGGCTGTGCAGCGACATTACCCATCCAACCTGACAGAGCTTGAGAGGATCTGCGGCGAAGAACCCAAGAAACTCCCCACATCCCGGTGTGCCAAGCTTGTAGTATCATATCTAAGAAGAAGGCTGTAATTGTAGCCAAAGGTGCTTCAAGAAAGTAAGGGACTACATGCCCAATTTCTGTTTCTTTATGGAATACATTTGAAAACATTTCTAAAATACAGGTTTTGCCTTGTCAGTGTGGGGTATTGTGTGTGGATTGAGAAGGAAAATAATCAATATAATCAATTTTAGAATAAGGCTTAAAATGAACATAAGAAAATTAGGAAAATGTGAAGTGGTCTGAATACTTTGTAATGCATGGTATGTGTTTATATAAATGTAAATGGTATAAATCAAATAATTAGGTTAAGCAGTACAGAAAATTATAAGGACATACAAATGATTTGAGCATGCAATAATTATTTGATTTTCACACTGCTTTGATTTGTGGTTTCCTTGCACATAAAGGCAATGGAATTATCTGGGAATCAAGACAAATTCAAAAAATGCTGTTGACACTTCTGTCTATTCCATCCAACGCTATTCCATTTCTGTGGTCTCGTTTTAAAGGATTTTCTTTTAGCAGACACATTCATACATTCATCTTAACATAGCTTGGTAAGACAATCGCATAATTCAGCCTTAGTAACACTGAGATGTCTTATATGTTATGCTCTTTGAAGAGGCATGGTTTCAGATGGTTTTCTGACAGATGTGCAGGGACTCTACTGGTAACAGAACAGAGTTGTCCCCAAACATTTTGTAGCTGACTATCATATATGCTTGTCTATGCTTAAGTTCAATGTCGGAATACACATACAGAGAAAAGTGAATGAAAAAGTAAGTTCCATGTATGTGGGAATATTCTCCAATCACCCACATACAAAGAGAGATGGGAAGGATTTCTCTAACCCCATTCACCCCTCTATCCTCCTCCTCAACCTTCACTCATCTACCCTCTCACACCTCTCCTCCTTTTAATCCTTTTCTCCTCCTTATCTCCCTCTTCTCATCCCTCTTTCCTGCCTCATCCCTCTCTCCCTATTCTCATATTTCCTCTTTGATCCCACCGTAGCTTGCCCTCTCCCCTTTCCTCTCTCCGCCCTCACTCTCCCCCATTTTCTCTCCGCCCTCACTCTCCCCCATTTTCTCTCCGCCCTCACTCTCCCCCATTTTCTCTCCGCCCTCACTCTCCCCCATTTTCTCTCCGCCCTCACTCTC
>JACXGI010007747.1:0-17386 GCA_016801175.1 Esox masquinongy
GTGTGTGTGTGTGTGTGTGTGTGTGTGTGTTCACCGCAGCTCAGCTCAGTTGGAAGAAACAATCATAAGCAGCCAGTAGGTAAGTGATGTGTGTGTTTAAGTGTATTACTTCACTGTGTGTCTGGACTGAGTCCGTAAACCAACAGTGCAAAGGTATGACGGATGAATGGAGGAAAGGGCAGGTGGGGGTTTGGTAACAGGCTAGCCACGGTTGATGGAGGTAGTGGAACCAACTAGCCATAATTGCTCTTCATGCTCAGAGTCTGGGGCAGTGTCTTGTCCAGGGATGGCCAACTCCCAGAGGCATGTGTTGGTGTGTGCTGTGAGCTGTGAAACAAGAGGGAGGTGATCCATGTTGTGTGTGTGTGTGTGTGTGTGTGTGTGTGTGTGTGTGTGTGTGTGTGTGTGTGTGTGTGTGTGTGTGGTGATAAAGGGAGGGCCAAGGGAGTGTAGGAGGGGGACGGGGACATTACAGTGGCCCCTCTCACAGCCCAGGGTTTTATTTAGTAACTTGTTTTTCTGACTCAGAGTCAGATTAGATCATGGACACCATATTTATGTCTCTGCATGGAGTTGGGAAAGTTAGCATTCAGCTAGCACTTGGCATAAATGCTATAAGTCTCTAGGTACAGTAGCCAGCTCCTCTCAAAAGCATGAGACTACTCAACAACTGGGTGGTTAGTCAGCTATGGTCTTACAACGCCATTCATAGTTATTATTTCATAAATGTGACACTTGGAATCATAAGAAAGCAGATATATTCCATTCCTCCACTTAAAAACCTTCTGTGGCACTCATTTCATCGCCCTTTCTCTGATCCAACTCCCCATCATGCACGCCTCACATCTCCCACCTCCCTTTCCCCAGTGCTCTCTTTCAGTCCCCCCCTGCCGCCCCGTCTCTTTCTCTCTCGCTCCACATCTGTTCTGGGACTGGGGAGACAGCTGCTCTTCTCTTCCATGCGATGCTAAGACTTGTCTCTCTCCTCCGCTGTCCTCGCTTCTCTCCCTCCCCTAACGCTCTGCTACTGCCACCCTCTTCCCCCTCCTCTCCCTCTGTGACATCCAGATCCTTTCATCTGACAGGCCCTAACAAAGCGACAGTGTCAGCTGAGACAGGGGATCTGGGGAACACTGCCTGTTTACACTGAGAAACTAAAACAATACCGTAGGACCTCTCGACACTTAACTGTGTGTGTGTGTGTGTGTGTGCAGGTAAAGGTGTGTGTAAACACAGAGGGGTGTTACTGTGTTCCTAATGCAGAGGAACATAAAGCCTGGCGCTGCAGTCTGTTGTCACTCAAGCCAGACATTGTCTTCACAGGGGACTATCACAGACAATTGAGGAAGACGGAAACAGAGAGTGATGGACAGAAATAGAGGATCGGAGAAAGAGAGAGAGATACAGAGGGAGAGAGGGTGACAGATGTAGGAGTGAAAGAGAGATAAATTGAGAGATTGAAAAACAGAAAGAGTGTGAGAAAGAAAGAAGGCAACGTTGGTTGGGTTGTGGCGTGAGAGGTGTTGCCAGGTCAGAGTTGGTACCTGAGCGTTGTCGCTTGATGGCAGAGGATTGGAAACCATTGGACCAAAGATGTCCTCATCGCTAACTGGTGCGGTGGAACTGGTTGTAGCTCCACCTGAAGGCACATCCGAGAGAGAAAAATAATAATGGAAAGAGAAGTGTTGAATGTGGGTTGTGACTCTTGGGAAGATTATTTACTCTGGGTTAGAAGCCTCAATGTGCCAGCAGCACAAACAATAGCAGATTCCTTTCTGGTGGTCATTATCTGAATCAACAGCGATCTGTTCCCAACTCCACATTATATTGAATTTCCATTTGCGGATCACAAACTACCAATTGTTTTCATAGGCTATTTTTGTAATCAGAAATCTATACTTCAAATAGGATATGAGCCCAAGAGGCAGTGAGAGAGAGAGAGAGAGGCAGTGAGAGAGAGAGGGAGAATGAGCGAGTGAGTGTTTGAGAGCTGGTAGTGGACAGGGATGTTGATTGATGGAGACCCTACAGAAACATTGCAGCTTCTCTCAATAAAGGGAGAAATACAGTTGGACATTGGTCATAAGAGAGAACGAGAAGCAAGAATGCGTCAGGAGGAGAAACAATGTTTTAATGCCTTCTCATCTCATGAGGTGAAACCACGTAGTACATGATGTACCAGACCACCAGGCAGAACAGAGGTAGCCGTAACTCACAAATAATAAATAGCAAAAAGTAGCAATTAAGTTTGGAGCCATGGAAACAACCCTCTCATATCACTACCGAGCTCTTAAATGCCAGAGTCCGTTCATCCAACTGGTCCTGGGGTGGATGAGTTCACAAACCCGTTCAACACCTTAGAATGAACAAAACTACACAACCTATTTGGAAACACAAACACAAACCGAAATGCAGTGATATCTAGCCCTAAAAAAACAGCAGACTATGGCAAACTATTTTATCATGGTTACCGATGGAAATTTTTGAAAAAGTACAGGATCAGTCAGGCCTGCCACTGAAAAGGGTAGAGAGTTCCCCGGGATGACACAGAGGGTGGCAAAGAAAATAGGAAATGGATAGACACAGGAAAACTTGGCTCCCTGCAGAGGCAAAACTGTAATCATCACACAATCATTGCACCAACTCAAAACCTGATACAGCTGCATTTCCTGACAATTTAAAAGACATATAACAATTCCCCAAATTTGAAACCATTATTTGAGGCTTCAAAGACGTCTCTAAGGGAAGTAGGGTAGTCACTGTTTGGCGGAGGATGCACAGAGCTGCGGATTGGCAGCGTGCTACATTGCTGCCTGCCAGAAGATGAGCGACAGGGTCAACAAACCTGCACAATTGAATTGACGGAGAGAGAGAGAGAGAGAAAGAAAGAGATGTGAGACAGTTTGATGGTTGTCTTTATATAACGCTCTGAAAGAACATCCATAATTTAGCCCTTTAAGTGTGAACAAAATTGAGCCCCTTGAGAGAAAGAACAGGGAAAACCATTAGAGGCAGAGAGAAAGAGGCGGGGGGGGTGAGTCGTGAGGGGTGCATGATGGGGAGTGGGATCAGAGGAAGGGTGAGGAGATGAGAAACCGCCGCCACAGGCTCTTCCATTTCTCTTTTACCCCACAGCACCACGGTTCCTATGGTGATAGGCTGGTGAGAGGTTGGCCATCATCTGACCATCTATTTAAAGATGGCGAGAGGAGCCATGGAAATGTATAGGGCTCTATCAGAAAGACACACAGTTTAATTTGAGGCCCTTTAAGATTGATCTCACCTCCACCCCAGTCGCCACATCCGTTTAAAAAAACGTGACACCTCTCACCCCTCTATCTAGTTCTTTCACTTTGTCATACTCCCCCCACAAGGGAGGGAGAAAGAGAGATGGAGAAAGAGAGTAAGACAGAAGAGAGAGAAAGAGATGGCACATTTGAGGGGTGATCAACATTATAAGGCACTGCATCACATTGTGACCAGGGTATATGTCCTGGTCCCGTTTAAAAGGTTTTATTATGGAGCATATGAACAAGACTAGATTGAGCTTTACTTAAGAAGTTTGTGAACAGTTAAATAGGTAAAATATAACAAGAAAAAGGACAAACTACACAAAAAGCATGCTTGAGTAAGGGTTTTAGCACACAAAGCCTTCTCCGGTGGTCAGATAAGAGATATCTGGAATTTGGGCTAACACCTTAAATAAATTGGTTTATCAGGTTTTGGCACATACACCTAATAGGGTTGTAGTGATGGAATGAATCTCTTCCAGATCAGTGTGTCATGCATACAATGCCATCTATATCTAAGGCTAACAAAAATAACTCTTCTGATTTTAGGTGGGATATACAATTGTGCCCAAAAGTTTGCATAACCTTGGAGAATTGGTAATGTATGTACCATCTGTAAGGAAAACATGAGTGAGCAGGCAAACCAGATGTCTTTTATTTCTTATGTGATTCACATTCCACTGTAGGTCATAACAGAATGGCACAATCATAAAACAAAACATGGCAAAAAAGAAAAAAATGAACTGTCCCCTGTTCAAAAGTCTGCATACCCTTAGTTCTTAATACTGTGTATTGCCCCCTTTAGCATCAATGACAGCATGCAGTCTTTTGTAATAGTTGTCTATGAGCCCCCGAATTCTTGCAGGTGGTATAGCTGCCCATTCATCTTGGCAAAATGCCTCCAGGTCATGCAAAGTCTCTGGTCGTCTTGCATGAACCCAATGTTTGAGATCTCCCCAGAGTGGCTCGGTGATATTAAAGTCAGGAGACTGTGATGGCCACTCCAGAACCTTCACCTTTTTCTGCTGTAACCACTGGAGGGTCAACTTGGCCTTGTGCTTTCCAGTATTGTGGTGCTGGAAAGTCCAAGAGCGTCCCATGCGCAGCTTTTGTGCAGAAGAATGCAAATTGTCTGCCAGTATTTTCTGATAACATGCTGCATTCATCTTGCCATCAATTTTCACAAGACTCCCCGTGCCTTTAGAGCTTACACACCCCCAAAACATCAGTGAGCCACCATCATGCTTCATAGTGGGGATGGTATTCTGTTCACTATAGGCCTTGTTGACACCTCTCCAAACATAGCACTTATGGTTGTGACCATAAAGCCCTATTTTGGTCTAGTCACACCAAATTACAGTGTGCCAGAAGCTGTAAGGTGTGTCAAGGTGTTGTCAGGCATATTTTAACTGGGCTTTTTTTGTGGCATTGGTGCAGTCAGGGCTTCTTTCTGGCAACTTGGGCTGCAGCTCATTTTTGTTCAAGTATTGTCGTATTGTGCTCCTTGAAACAACCACACTGTCCTTTTCCAGAGCAGCCTGTATTTCTCCTGAGGTTTCTTTGTATCTTTCTTGGAAAGTTTTCTTGGTCTACTTGACCTTGGCTTGGTATCAAGAGAACCCCCAAATTTTCCACTTCTTAATAAGTGATTGAACAGTACTGACTGGCATTTGCAAATCTTTGGATATCGTTTTATATTCTTTTCCATCTTTATAAAGTTCCATTACCTTGTTACGCAGGTCTTTTGACAGTTCTTTTCTGCTCCCCATGGCTCAGTATCTAGCCTGCTCAGTGCATCCATGTGAGAGCTAACTAAACTCATTGACTGTTTATACACATACACTAATTCCAATTTAAAAAGCCAGAGGTGTGGGAAATTCACCTTTAACTGCCATTTTCACCAGTGTGTCACCTTGTGTGTCTGTAACAAGGCCAAGCATTGAAGGGTATGTAAACTTTTGATCAGGGCCGTTTGGGTGATTTCTGTTATCATTATGATTTACAAAGGAGCCAAACAACTATGTGATAATAAATTGCTTCATATGATCACTATCCTTAAATAAATGACAGTTTTTTTGCGTGATCAGTCATATTTTCAAAACCAATGCCAAAATTTCACAATTTCTGCCAGGGTATGCAAACTTATGAGCACAACTGTAACTTTGATTCTCAATTGGTTAATTCAGAATTTTCCAATTTTAGGAAGAGAATGTATGCCCTCCTCTGGTTTAAAGAATCTTTGGGCATTATGCATAATGATGTGCATTTTAATAAAGAAATATGAATGTTCAAGAGCCTTTCTAGCATCTGGGATGTCCTTACCCAGGCCAAGTAGGTCAATGACCGGCTCCGGGCTCCTCTTGGGACTGGCTCTGGAGTCTGCCTGAAGATCCAGCTTCTTCTGAGGACATGGGAAGAAATGGGAAAAGGCCAGCCGAGTCAGCACAGAGTCAAACAAAACACAGCATTGCCTTACACATTTACACAGGTCTAAAAAACATTTAATGACGGGACATTTATACAGCTCCGGAAAAAATTAAGAGACCACTGCACCTTTTTCTTTTCTTTCCAAAAAAGTCGTAAAGGAAGGTTTTGAGTGAGGAACAGAAGGGTTAAAATTCAGAGCCCAGCACTGTGCAGCTTGACTGGCATTCGCCAGAGAACACCAGAATTGGCAGGTCCAACATTTGCACCCTGTTCTCTTCACAGATGACAGCAGGTTCACACACACGTGACAGACGTTAAAGATTCTAGAGACACCATGGTGAACGTTATGCTGCCTGCAACATCATCCAGCATGACTGGTTTAGCGGTGGGTCAGTGATGGTCTGGGGAAGGATATCCTTGGAGGGTCGCACAGAAATCCAAGTGCTAGCCAACGGTACTCTGACTGCTGTTAGGTACCGGGATGAAATCCTCAGACCCACTGTCAGACCTTATGCTGGTGCAGTGGGCCCTGGGTTCCTCCTGGTGCAGGACAATGCCCGGACTCATGTGGCCAGAGTGTGTAGGCAGTTCCTGGATGACAAAGGCATTGATGCCATTGACTGGCCCTCACGTTCCCCAGACCTGAATCTAATTGAGAACATCTGGGACGTTATGTATCGGTGCATCCGTTGCCGCCAAGTAGCACCACAGACTGCCCAGGAGCTCACTGATGTCCTGATCCAGGTCTGGGAGAAGATCCCCAAGGACACCATCTGCCGTCTCATTAGGAGCATGCCCAGACGTTGTCAGGAGAGCATACAGGCAAGTGGGGGCCATACACACTACTGAGTCACATGAGTTGCCGTGATGAAATTGACACAAGTTGGAACAGCCTGTGATTTCAATTGTTATTGTTTCCTTTTTTACTTTACAGCCCTGAATGTATGTTTTCAACGAATTACACAATGTACAGTAAAGATGTTGGTCTTTAATATATTTCATTCATCGAGACCCCAATTGTGATTCAGGTGTTCCCTTAATTTTTTTGAGCAGTGTATTTAACAATTGTGACTGACTGACTCTAACTGGTCATCATGATTGACTTAGCCCTCATACTTCCTTAATTTGAAGGCTAGCACAAGTTCATCATTGGTTATGAGGGCTGGCTCTACTTGATCATTGGTTATGAGGGCTGGCTCTACTTGATCATTGGTTATGAGGGCTGGCTCTACTTGATCACTGGTTATGAAGGCTGGCTCTACTTGGTCATTGGTTATGAGGGCTGGCTCTACTTGATCATTGGTTATGAGGGCTGGCTCTACTTGATCATTGGTTATGAGGGCTGGCTCTACTTGATCATTGGTTATGAGGGCTGGCTCTACTTGATCATTGGGTATGAGGGCTGGCTCTACTTGATCATTGGGTACGAGGGCTGGCTCTACTTGATCATTGGGTACGAGGGCTGGCTCTACTTGAACATTGGTTATGAGGGCTGGCTCTACTTGATCACTGGTTATGAGGGCTGGCTCTAGTTGATCATTAGTTGAGGGCTGGCTCTAGTTGAACATTAGTTGAGGGCTGGCTCTAGTTTATCATTAGTTGAGGGCTGGCTCTAGTTGATCATTGGTTATGAGGACTGGCTCTACTTGATCATTGGTTATGAGGGCTGGCTCTACTTGATTATTGGTTATGAGGGCTGGCACTACTTGATCATTGGTTATGAGGGCTGGCTCTAGTTGATCATTAGTTGAGGGCTGGCTCTAGTTGAACATTAGTTGAGGGCTGGCTCTAGTTGAACATTAGTTGAGGGCTGGCTCTAGTTGATCATTGGTTATGAGGACTGGCTCTACTTGATCATTGGTTATGAGGGGTGGCTCTACTTGATTATTGGTTATGAGGGCTGGCACTACTTGATCATTGGTTATGAGGGCTGGCTCTATTTGATCATTAGTTGAGGGCTGGCTCTAGTTGATCATTAGTTGAGGGCTGGCTCTAGTTGATCATTAGTTGAGGGCTGGCTCTAGTTGATGAGGGGCATGACTAGTTTGCTGCAAGCAATTTGACTCAGGACAAGACCTAGTTGATGTAGACAGAGGAAACTTAATCTGAGGTGAGCGCAGAGACCTCCAATAACACCAAGCAAACGGAGTGAGCATTGTAATCTGTCACTATCCTGCTTGGATTGAAGACCAGCTACACACTCCCTTCCACGTCCATTAAGATCAACTTCATACCTATGGCACAGCAGCACAAAGCTGCATACCAAGTAGGTTAGTGTAGACTCTAGCTGCTAGTATACCGTGAAAAAAAGTAAATGAACACAGAAAGGAAAAAAACGATATTGACAGGAGCAAAAAGAGTACTGTTTCTTCGTACTTGACTCAAGTAGAATTAGAATTACTTTGTTAATATAGTAGTTCATTTAAAAAATACACAAAAAAGTAATTTACTTTTAAATGAATTATACTGACCTTGATAAATAGTAGAGATGTCAAAGTGTAGCCTAATGGAGACTGCCGTAGCATTGGGGGTTTCAGTGAGGAGGCAGCGAAGGATATCGAGTTTCTTCACAGACTAAACCTTTTTTTTTTAAAGCTTTTTTAGCAGATGTGAGAATTATAACCAGGTGGCAAAATAATTTTATTGCACATAAATTAAATCAAATCTGAGCTCTAAAACAAATTTGCCTGCCTGTACCCAGCATCATCCGACTACAGTCTGTCTCTCCCAAACAAAAAATTGCATTGCATACAAAAATGTTAATACACTTCCCACAATGCATCTGCCTAATGAACATAGGCCACTTCACCAATGACCAATTAAGCTGAAACACAAAAAGATGCGCTCTTGAACAATCCCAATTGAGAGAGTACTTCTGAAACCGGGACATTAAGAAACCGGGACATTCAATCAACCGAATTCTGATTCTCAATAACAAAATATATAATCAGTGCCTGGTCCTTGTGACAAATCAAGAAACAAAGCACAGACTGTTAATAGCTCTTTGAGGCAAGAAGTTTAGTTGCCATTCTGACAACTTTAATCGCATCCAGATTGCATCCACATTTCTTTACCACATGGAGCTGTTTTAAAGCAGACTTGATTCCACATGGAGCTGTATAATGCAACACAGAAGAATGCTTAATACTGGTTGCTGAAAACATTGTGGAGAGTATATTGACATGAAGCTAAACTAGTGGCTGGTCAAACATTGCTGTATTAGAAGCAGGCATTTAACATACAGTGAGGGAAAAAATTATTTGATCCCCTGCTGATTTTGTACGTTTGCCCACTGACAAAGAAATGATCGTCTATAATTTTAATGGTAGGTTTATTTGAACAGTGAGAGACAGAATAACAACAAATAAATCCAGAAAAACGCATGTCAAAATTTTTATAAATTGATTTGCATTTTAATGAGTGAAATAAGTACAGTATCTCACAAAAGTGAGTACACCCCTCACATTTTTGCAAATATTTTATTATATCTATTATATATATATATTTATTATATTTATAATATCAAAATCAGCAGGGGATCAAATATTTTTTCCCTCACTGTACATTTTTGGGCCAGTTTCTTCAAATTTCTTTATAAAAAGTTATCAATTAGCCTACCTTACGGGCAACAAGAAATTCCTGTTTACTTTTATCATATTTGTGTATATTTGTATATAGTGTTTTTGCGAGCAAGGAAAATTACTGCCCAGATATATAGCTTTAAACTATTTTTCCAAACGCACTCCAAATTTAGACTACAGTAGTGCTCTATAATAGTTTACCCAGATGATCAAGATGAAATAACAAAATATTACATAGAAATGCTAAACAGGCCTATTAGTTTTTAAAACGCAAAATGTTTTAACTGATAACTAGAATATTTTCATGTAGGCTACAAGATAATAGATAGCCATGTTTAAGACTATAATCTGTATTTCCATTTAAAAATAAAAACATCATAAATTAATGAACAGTGGGAACTAAGGTCCGTCACTGACTCACCCCCCCCATCCATCCATCAACCCACAAACCCACCCTATGTAAAAGAGTACTGACATATCCTACTAAAGAAAAATATGGTTGAAGTAATAGTATTTTTTCTTAGGCAGCAAAGTTACTTACTACTGACATCAGAAAAGCTACTCAATTAATGCAATGAGGATATTTGTAATTAGTTCCTTCACACTTTCGGATATTAAAAACACTGTTTTAGCAAAGCATTTGTAAATGCAACCTGAATGAATAACATACCAGCACAAATCGATATTCTAGGAACAAGCTAAGAACAGCAAATAAGTCCCTAACTCCAAATACCATCAACACAGCAGCGAGGAACAGTGTACACAGTTCCATGACAACTGCTCATCTTGGGAAGAATGCTCTGACAGGGGAAAACAGACTCTTCTATGACTCTGTCAAAGAGGGATGTCAGCAGGCAGCCTGACAAGTGCCTTATTAAGACTGGAAAAGAGAATAATAAAGCTGCCCCTGTCTGGAGATGTGTGTCAAAATGAATCCTGAAAAAGGAGACAAACATACTTCAATATTTCCCCAGTACAAACCATACGTGAAGAAAACGTCACCAAAATAGAAGACTGTTTACAGACCATTCAAACCTTAACTGATGAAATGTATTCAAATAATGTGTTTTACAAATGATTGGAAAGCAAGTATGCAGTTAAATGTCAATAAGTGTCAATAAACACAGATTCGCCTCCCCCAATGATGGAGGGAGAGACGGCTGCAGTTTGAGCCCCACACTATAAAGTTTATATCAGTGATTTGGCAAGGGCCCTGGCTGGAAATCAAGTCCACTGTTTGCAGCTGATCTGGTTCTTCTGTCCTTAAACAAAGATGCCTAGAACGTCACTTAAATTTTCTGCCCAAATCAGTGAACGCTGACGCTGAATATCAGTAAGACGATGGTATTACGAAACAGTGTTTGGAATAAGTTCCCAATCTACAAATGCAAAGTCTACCTAGATTCTGTATCCCTATAGAGCACAAAGAATTCTACCTACCTCAGCTCCAACATCAACAAACACCGCTGGTCACTTCGAAAATACTGAACAATCAACGAGACAATCATGTCATCAAAGGAACATAAACTCAGGGTCAGGCTAAAAATACTTCATTGCAGTTGTAGAATATCAAATTATGTTGGGCACATATCAAAATATTTAGAGTTCAACAAATGTACAGTACTCACAACAAAAAGTCTAAAGAAACAATCTATAGAAAAATCCTAATCACTTCAAAAGCAGCCTGTGGATAAGCTTGTCTCACATTGGAGCGGCCTGCTGTGCCAGTGGAATCCAAAGTCCTCTCTCCCTCATTTGGAGCACGGACACCTGTTTGTTGTTATTGCCCTCGCCTGTGTTCCTGATCACTCCCTATCGAAGTTCCTTCTTCCCTTGTGAATCTTCTCAGTCATTATTTGGTTTTCATGCCATTGTAATGTTGTTTTTGTTTTCTTGTACTTTCTGTTTGGTTACTTAACTCTTTAATTTAATGTCCTCTGCTCTCCCTGCACCTGTGTCCTCATCCGTGTAGAGTTACAAGTCTGCCAAAAAACAGCGAGGCTTCATATGTATTATTAAGTCAATCATATTTAGCAGTTATTACTAACCGGGATATCATATAATTCCTCCTGACATCTGAAATAGCAGAATTATATGGCCTACTTGTATACAACAGTTTCAGATGGAAAGGCCTCCTTTTTCAAAGATATTGTAAAATGTTCCACAGAATATGTAATAAACATTTTAAACTGTGAAGAACATTCCTTAAAATTGAAGGCTGTGCAATTTTCCACATGGTGAACAGCAAATAGACTATAAAACTGTAAAGCCCATTATTGCTCTGGCAAAGATACAGTGTTATTATATGAAGCTTTATAACATCAGAATAAAAAAAACATTGATACAGCAAATGTAACAAGAAGTTGTAGTGTTCTCTAAAAGGTCATTGATATATTGTGAGATTGGTAGAAAAATGTCATTAAGACATTTAAAGAAACTGGGCAAGTTGAAGACTAAAAAAACACAATGGAAGACCCTAAAAGATGTCTGCATCTAAATTGTACTTAAAGGTTAATTCCTTGAGGGACAGAAAGAAATCCAGTGAAGTGATTGCTCAGGATGTGTCAGAGTAGCTTTGACCTTGAGAAGTCTTAAGAGGAATTGCCATCCTTGACTAGTTAAAGAAGAGATTTCAACATGATAATGACCCCAAACAATCTCCGATTAAGACCTACTTAGAGCAGACGTCTGCAGATACAAAACACACAGTGCACATATTAGCAAACCTCAACAACATTGAAACTGTGTGGATCACTTGGACAGGGAAAACTACGCAACACTCACTGCTCAGATAAAAGGCTTTCAAGATTTTCAGGGGTGTAGGAGATTGCTAAACAGTATAATATAAATGTAAATGTCATCGTTTTTTTAAGGCTTAAATGGGGAAATGACACAAGTGCTTTCTCTCCTCTAATCTGAATAAGCACACAGGTTTGTGCTCCAATGCTGATAAGTAGTGAAGATGCACAAACCTTTTGGTTTGGAACAAGCACAGATCTTTTTGACAGGTAGCCTTTTAAATTATGCATTACATCACTAATTATTTTCATTTAGTACTACACTGCCGTTCAAAAACATCTTGCAACCTGGCCTCGCTTGGAGAATATCCACAATGCATTGTTGATACAGACACGATCAAGGAAGAAAATATAATACAGGCACGTCTCGGAAGAAAATATAAATCTGATTGCTGGAGTAGAAAAACATTGGTCAATTTGGTGTAACAATTAAACAACAGATCAGTGGACCAAATGAGGTCAGCCCTAGCGTGGTGAAGTTTTGGGGACCAAATGAGGTCAGCCCTAGCATGGTGAAGTTTTGGGGACCAAATGAGGTCAGCCCAAGCATGGTGAAATTTTGGGGACCAAATGAGGTCAGCCCTAGCATGGTGAAGTTTTGGGGACCAAATGAGGTCAGCCCTAGCATGGTGAAGTTTTGGGGACCAAATGAGGTCAGCCCTAGCATGGTGAAGTTTTGGGGTGACAGTGTTTCTGGGCTGGATGGTGCAGAACTATTGCAGCATTGCAGACTTTAACAGCCTCTGACAGTCTGAGGCACGCACACACATGCATAAACCCACATACACACACCTTGTCTAAAAGGTTTTGTCACATAGGGGAGATCCTAAGCTGCCACATAGTGTTTCCAGAGCTAAATTCATCTGACAGTCAGCCAAAAGTCCCTTAGTTTAAACAGCAAAAACACACACGCACGCACACAAACACACTCACACACACGCACGCTCCAGATTGTTGGGAATAGTAAGGGCCAATATCTGGTAGTTGATGCGTGACTGCCAGCCCAGGGAAAAAAGAAAATCCAAAATAAATACGTGTGTGTGTGTATATATATATATGTATATACACATACACACATATATCAAAGTCTCAAACAGACACACATCTCACACACTGACTGTTCCTGAATGTTCCTCTCATCAGCAGTGTGTGTGTGTGTGTGTGTGTGTGTGTGTGTGTGTGTGTGTGGTCTCAGTTCCATCAACAACGCAGACAGCTTAGGCTAGATCAATGGAACTCTAATGTGCAAACTGTCAAACAGTGCCTATCGAACTGAGCTTTGGAAAACTGTATTGTGTGTGTGGTATGCCTAGTGTGTGTGTGTGTGTGTGTGTGTGTGTGTGTGTGTGTGTGTGTGTGTGTCTCTCTCTGAAGTAAAGTTCCTTAGTTAGAGGGAGGTGTTTATACAGATATCACACTAAAGATACCTCTCAATCTCTTTGCAGATTGGCTATTCCACATCAAAAACCTCTGCCAGGGTCACTGTTTAATGCCAGCCTTGTTTCCAAGTTTGTTTTTATACAACACAACTCAGCCACTTTACATAAAGTAATTGCATTGGAGGAGGGGGTCAAAAACGTTTTTATAATCCTGAATTACACCCTCTTTGGTCGGGAGATACGTTACAAAGGGCAGATACTGTATGCAGTCGTTCCAAACTTTTAATTAGGTGGCTTTACACAAAAGGCTTTCTAAATGCTTATCTGGTAGTTTCGCAAGAACAGTGCAGACGCAGTTTGAGTCAGCCATCAGTCACAGCCCAAACAGGCACAGGGCTAAGCCGAGTCACACACTCACACGCAACAAGGGCACAAAGTACAAAATGTGGACTTCCAGGAAATGCAGCTGTTATTTCCACCGTATCTTTCCAGGGTTTCCTGGCTGACAGCGTTGGGCATGTAGCCTGGCTATTGATTATCCACCCTGTGGCTATTATAATCACCCTGTGGCTATGCTATGGATTCATGGTCTGTACCCCCCTCGCCGCCCCCGTGCCAGGCGGGGAGGCGGACACAGGATGCAGCCAATTTGGGCTGCCTGCCGTGTTCGTGCACGTATGTGCGTGTGTGTGTTAGGCATTGGATACTCCTTTGAACAGCTTTCACACCTTTTGCAGAAACTAACTGCTATCGACCAGAGGAGGCACATGGTGTAGCATGTGTATGTGACGTCTATCTGTGTGTGTGTGTGTGTGTGTGTGTGTGTGTGTGTGTGTTTTAGCTGATCTCCATCCAGTCTCAAATACAACGCCCCATCAATTCCCCAGACTTACTGTAGCATGCACTCCTACTTCCACACAGTGAACAGCACTTGTTCTCCTTTGATATTTTATTCATGGCCTGAAAAGAAAAAGAAAACACATGCTTCCGCACCAATGGGAGGGAGAGACCTCACTGTTTGGTGAGGAGGGAAACAGAGAGAGATGAGAAAGGAAGGAGGGAGAAACTGATGTAGCAGAGAAGCTTGCGACTGAGTGGTGAAGACCCAGGAACCTGCTGCCACCCACCTCCCCCCAGGCTGTCTACACCCAAGGCAACACAAAACAAACCTGTCTGGTGGTGGTGATGTGTGTGTGTGTGTGCGTGCGTGCGTGAAAATCACAAGAAATCTGTGCACCTTCCTAAACATGCGACTCCAGTGTTACACAGGATTCTCTTTCCACACAACCCACTGACCATATCACGCACACACACGCACGCATGCGCACGCACGCACGCACACGTGCACACGCACGCACACACACACACATATACACACACACCACAACATAAGTGACATACATCCCACATTACCCAGAGTTACCTCTGCTACAGAGGATAAGTTCATTAGAGTTACCAGCCTCAGCAACTGGCTATTAACTGCACCTCAGATTGGAGCCTAAACTAATGCTTCACAGAGTTGAAGTAACAGACACATCCAACATCAACTGTTCAGGCCTTTATGGTGAAATTGCTGCAAATAAACCACTACTGAAGGAAAGCAGTAATAAGACAAAACTTGTTTGAGCCAAGAAACATAAGAAATTGACAATACACTAGTGGGAATCTGTCCTTCGGTCTGAGAAGTCCACATTTTCAAATTTTCACATTTGGTTCCAACCACCATGTCTGTGTGAGACACAGAGTGGGTGAATGGATGATCTCTGCATGTGTGGTTCCCACTGTGAAGCATGGAGGAGGTGTGATGGTGCTTTGCTGGTGACACTGTTAGTGATTTATTTGGAATTCAAGGCACACTCAACCAGCATGGCTACCACAGCATTCGGCAGCGACACACCATCCCATCTGGTTTGCGCGTAGTGGGAGCATCATTTGTTTTTCAACAGGACAATATCACTTAAGACTCCCACAGGCTGTATAAGGGCTATCTGACCAAGGAGAGTGATGTGCCGCATTAGATGACCGGGCCTCCACAATCCCCAAACCCCACAATCCCCGAACCTCAACCCAACTGAGACTTGGACAGCTGAGTGAAGAAAAAGCATATGTTGGAACTAAAACCTTGTTTCCAAAAACATTAGGATGCTGCGTAAAATGACTAAAAAGACCGCGCAGGCAAATAGTACAACAATTTAAGAAAAACGTTTCTCAACGTAAAACTGCTAAGAAGTTGGGGATCTCATTATCCACGGTACATAATATCATTAAAAGATTCAGAGAATTCTGAGAAATCGCAGTATGCAAAGGACAAGGCCGAAAACCAATATTGGATGGCCGTGATCTTCGGGCCCTCAGGGTTGACTGCATTAAAAACAGACACGATTCTGTAGTGGAAATCACTGCATGGGCTCAGGAACACTTCCGAAAACCATTGTCTGTGAACGCAGTATGTCGCTGCATCCACAAATGCAAGTTAAAACTACCATGCAAAGATGAAACCAGATATAAACAAGATCCAGAACCGGCGCCACCCTCTCTGGGCCCGAGCTCATTTAAGATGGACTGAGGCGAAGTGGAACACTGTCCTGTGGTCAGATGAATCAAAAATGTTAATTATTTTTGTGAATCATGGACTCTACGTCCTGCCGGCTAAAGAGGAGAGGGACCATCTGGCTTGTTATCAGCGCACAGTTCAAAAGCCAGCATCCGTGATGGTATGGGAGTACATAAGTGCACATGGCATGGGTAACTTGCACATCTGTGAAGGCACCATTAATGCTGAACAACATACACAGGCTTTGGAGCAACATATGCTGCCACCCAGACAATGTCTTTTTCAGGGAAGGCCTTGCTTATTTCAGCAAGACAATGCCAAACCACATTCTATACGTATTACAACAGCAAGAGTCTGGGGGCTAAACTGGCCTTCCTGCAGTCCAGACCTGTCACTCATAGAAAACATTTGGTGCATTACGAAACAAAAAATATGACAAAGGAGACCCCGAACTGTTTTGCAGCTGAAATCCAATATCAAGCAAGAATAGGAAAACATCTCACTTTCAAAACTACTGCAACTGGTCTCCTCAGTTCCCAAATGCTTACAGAGTATTGTTAAAAGAAGAGGTGATGCAACACAGTGGTAAACATGCCTCTGTCACAATATGTTCCTGGCACCAAATTCAAAATGGGCATATATTTTTCGAAATCAATAACATTTCTCTGGTTCAACATTTGATATGTCTGTGTACTATTTTCAATTAAATATAGAGAAAAAATATTTGCACATCATTGCATTCTCTTTTTATTTGCATTTTACGCAGCGTCCCAACTTTTTTGTGAACGGAGTTGTACTTCAATACTGCTGGAAAAGCATTCCAGGTGACTCTCTCATGACCTGCTTGAGAGAATGCCAAGAATGTGCAAAGTTGTCATCAAGACAAAGGGGGGCTACATCGACGAATCTAAAATATAAATGTATTTTAATTTGTTTAACACCCTTTTGGTTACTACATGATACTATATGTGTAATTTCATAGTTTTATTATTATTATTAATATTATGAATAATTATTACACAATGTGAAGAATATTAAAAATGAAGAAATACCCTTGAATGAGTAGTTGTGTCCAAATTTTGACTGGTATTGTACATGCAACATCTCTCACACTCACACTCACGCACTCACACACTCACACACAGTACAGCAAACAAAGACACAATTACAATCAAATGTGAATCAAATGTATGCTCTGTGTGGAATCATATGTATGTGTGTTTCATTGGAAGTTAAATATGCCTAGACAATGCGAACAATGTTTAGGTTCTCTCTCTGTAGGTCACGCTCTGCCAACCTCAGGAATGTGAAGTGTTTACATTGACCATCTTGCATGGGGGTTCTAACGGAAATGTGA
>JACXGI010007747.1:17486-28747 GCA_016801175.1 Esox masquinongy
TACATGTTCTGTGATACTATTCAATAAACATCTTTACAGTGAGATTAAGTTGATGAACGACAAGGCTACATGTACTGTGATACTACTCAATAAACACGTTGAATTGCTCTCTCTCTTCATTCTCAATGGGTACGTGCTTAACGAGAGTGACCACTATATGAAAAGGCCTATGTTCTTATATATGACTATTTAAAGTGCACTAGACAACTAAATATCCTAAATGACTCATAACGTACATACCAAGAAATGCACAATCCTTACTTAGCCAGAAAGACCAACAAGAGGAACATGGCCTGAGCAGAGTGAGGACGAATGTGTTCAACGAGGGAGATGAGCAGGTCCTCCAGAAGCAGACAGGCAGCACAGCCCACCCAGCTCTGCCATCCAACTGCAACCTCTCCAAAGCTGTCGACCCACCCTCCACTCACTCTCAGTCCTCCTTAATGTCCGGACCCACTCTGAAGGACTCCAGGGTGCAGAAGTCACTCCCCAAGCTCATCACCAACCCAACCGTTCAATTCTCCCAAAACTACAAAGAAACACTCGGGAGTCGATCTGAATGTCCTTCATTTTAGTCCTTTGTAGACCTCCAGATAATAAGTGAAACCTCAGTGCAGATTTTCAAGACAAATATTCAAAAGAAAACAATCAACTAGCACCAATGAGTTGATTGCAGAAAAGTACAATTTTGGTTAAATTTTTATGGATGAAAGGAAAAGGAAAAATTATTAGACAACTGATCAGCATTTGATTAGCAACTCAAAAACAAAAAGTTATTCAAGAAAAATGCATATTAAAAATACATAGATCAATAAAAAGATATTGAAATAGCAATCAGCCAAGGCTGTCATAAAGGCGCCATGGCAACCGGAAGCTTGAAGTCTGTCATGGTAAGCAGATCATATATTAAACTAGCAGTCATACAGCATACATGTACGCAGAAGATGCCTTAGGAACGGATGGAGAGAATGGCATTTCTACACCCTGCCCACACACTTTGGGGAGCAGTGCACATCGCCAAATGGATAGGCCTCCTTTCTTCCTCACGAATATAATAAGACATTCCCCAGACTGTTACATCTTAGCCTAATATTGAGGCTGTGCAATTTTCTATACACACAGAGAGCATGAACAAGAACTGTGAAATCGTAGACAACAGCCTTACTGTTCTGATAAAGATGGGACTCTAGCATTTTAAAACTGTATTTTATATATAGAATTTGAAAGTAGGTTTAGAAGTACCTCTTTTTATAAGGCCAAACCAGGGTGAATGATATACAGTAAGTGCTGTTTAATCATCTAGGTATGGGCACCCACGTTTGCAAGACAATGCGGTTAATTAAAACGGGCTCTCTTTTGGTTCTGAACGTGCACATGGACAAGATGTTTCTGGTAGACAGCCTATTCAAGCCAAAGATATCCTTTAAAATCATTCCATATTTTATTCCATTCAGAATCACACTTCTGAGTGAACACTCAAAACCATCTTGTGCCCACGTCACCCCCAACAGTGTAGAGTGATAGGAAGACTCACAGCTAATACACACACTGATCAGGCAGGTGTCTCAGGAGAACCTACTCCACTAGAATCCACCTATGGGGTCAGGCCTACATGCAACTTTCCACGTGACTCTCCACACGTGACTCTCCACACGTCGCACGGCTCACACTGACTTGCGCTCAGTCAGAGGAAAGCCAATGAGAGCTGTCAGAGACCAACAGATGCTGTCAGGCCGGAATGGCTGGAGACTAATTACAGCCCACGGCAATGTCCATATGGGGGGATGGGGGTACAGATGGAGAGAGTGATGAAGAGGCGAGGTGTGATCGGGTGAGTTGCAGAGACGGGGAAAACAAAGAATTTGAATGTGTGTGTGTAGCAAGAACTGCATCGCTTTCCCAGCCTTCAGTAGTAAAGACTGATAATCCCAGTTAAACCCCTCACAGTAGGGTATTGAAGAAATCAGATGCTTATTGGGATCACAGCCGGTGGAAGCTAAGTTACCTTGCCAGCATCGGCCAGACGCTAGCCTGTACCTCCAGTCTATAGGGCTGGTTTATATTGCAATCTCAAATCTACATGTTCCAGCCACGTCCAAACGCTATCTGGGATCTCCAAGCTAATGGCAGAGCATGTAAACCCCAGACCATGGTGCTCAGGAGAACAGCGGCTTCACGGATCTCACTAATTCATACCACTGATTATCCCAGATCATTCCATCATCTCTCCCCCGTCTCTGAGCCAACTGGACCTATACGGTACGTCAGACTGTTGAGGAGGTTGTACAGCTGCCAGGGGACCCATGGGCTTCTGTGTAAGGGATCCACACATTATCTCTGAAAACATAATAGTCCTGTCTGTGACAATAACAAACAGCACAGTCAGAATGACCTTTATCCGCCACGTACATTTATACACACACCAAATGTACCTTGGTGTAATGGTGCTGCTTGTGGTAGACAACACATAGGGACAGAATACACCAAACTTAGGCTACTCAAAGTTGACATACAAATATGTACACTGAGTGGCAATCATATAAGGCAATAGGATATGAGTGGTGAGTTTATCCTGTGCCTTTGTATGGCATACTATCCAGCCAGAGGCTTATATGCGTTTAGGGTTAGCTACGAACCAGAAATAAAACTGGCCATGTCAAATGAGTGTGTTGACTGACTGATTGACAGTCTGATTCACATTCATATCCGCCACTTCGATTTACTCTGTGAAAAGCCATGTGACAAGATTGGCTAATTGAGTCTAAAAAGCAGCATAAGGTTGTTTATAGTTCTACAGTATATACGACACAGATAAAAAAAGAGGATGTACACACCTCCTCGCCCCCTTCCAATCCTCCCAGGAGTGTTCTATAAGGGGATTTAGTGTGTGGGAGTGTGGACGTGGAGACAATTACAGTGTGCGTGTGAATTTCGTGTGTGTGTGTGTGTGTGTGTGTGTGTGTGTTTTATTTTTATTTCTCTTTATTTTTCTGTTGAGAAGGGGGATCAGGGAAAAAGAGGGAGAGAAAAGCCAGACTGTCAGCATGTTTACTCTTCTACACCATCTGAGATTAACCGGTTTTAAGCATGTCAACAGACATGCCAAAGTACATACATGAAAAGTTCTATGTTTTCATGTATGTTCATATCTGACATATTTGGACAAAGGATATTTAATCCCTACATCAACCCTGTCAACAAAAAGGTAACCTAATTTAATAAATTACAAATTACAGACCTATTCATAATCATTCATTTTACAAAAATCTACAGTAGTGCAATTTCCTTGTGAGAAAGAAATGAGTACAACCTTAGCTTCAGTAGCTGGTGTTTCCTCTTGGTAGAAATAACTTATAGTAGGCCTAGGTGTTTTTTGTAACGGTCTAGCGAGCACTTACTAGCCTGGCTGACATAACCCACGTAACTCACAGCAAGGGACAGCTGTGACTCACTGGACTGGACAGAAGCCAATTGTAACTGAAATATACACTCAGGAATGAAACCTACAGTCCATCCGGAAAGTATTCCAATCCCTTCACTTTTTTACATTTTGTTATGTTAAATCCTTATTCTAAAATGGATTAAATAGATATATTTTCCTCATCAATCTACACACTATACCCCACAATGACTAAGGACAAACAGGTTTTTAGGCATTTTTTTCAAATGCTTTAAAAAGAAAAGGGAAAAAAAAGAATTGCATTTACATAAGTATTCAGTCCCCTTTACTCAGTACTTTGTTGAAGCACCCTTGGCAACGATTAGAGCCTTGAGTCATATTGTGTATGACGCTACGAGCTTGGCGCACCTGTATTTGGGGAGTTTCTCCCATTCTTCTCGGCATGTCCTCTCAAGCTCTGTCAGATCGGATGGGGAAAGTCACAGAACAACATTTTTCAGGTCCCTCCAGAGATGTCTGACCGGGTTCAAGTCTAGGGTCTGCCAGGGTCACTCGAGGACATTCACAGACTTGTCTCAAAGCCACGTCTGTGTTTTCTTGGCTGTGTGCCTTTGTTCTGTAACCCCCAGTCAGAGGTCCTGATTGCTCTGGAGCAAGTTTTCATTAAGGATCTGTCTGTACTTTGCTCCGTTCATATTTTTCTCGATCCTGACTAGTCTCCCAGTCACTACAGCTGAAAAACATCCCCACAGCATTAAACTGCCACCCCCATGCTTCATCACCGTAGGGATGGTATTGGCCAGTTGATGAACAGTGTTCAGTCTTGGTTTTATCAGACCAGAGAATCATGTGTTCAATGATCTGACAGTCCTTCCGGGGCATTTTGGCAAACTCTGTCAAATAGCTGTCATATACTTTTTACTGAGCGGCTACTGTCTGGTAACTATACCATAATAGTCTGACTGGCGAGGTATTGCAGAGATGGTTGGTGTTCTGCAAGGTTCATCCATCTCCAAACAGAAACTCTGGAGCTCTGTCAGAATGGACATCAGGTTGTTTGGTCACCTCCCCGGACCAAGGCTCTTCTCCCTCAATTTTTCAGTTTAGCGGGATGGCCAGCTCTAGGGAGATTGTTGGTTGTTCCAAACATCTCTAATTTAAAAGTGATTTTGGGACGTTTAATGACAAAATGTTTTGTCAAGATCTGTGCCTCGACACAATCCTGTCGAGGCACAGATGCACAACTCAATTTTGAGTTGTCATAGCAAAGGGTCTGAATACTGAATAGTCCAGCCAAGTTTGAATACTTTTCATTATGGGGTATTGTGAGGGGACATTTGCCCCCACCCCCTGCCAAAAAAA
This sequence comes from Esox masquinongy, assembly GCA_016801175.1. Taxonomy (NCBI): domain Eukaryota; kingdom Metazoa; phylum Chordata; class Actinopteri; order Esociformes; family Esocidae; genus Esox; species Esox masquinongy. The sequence goes on from JACXGI010007747.1 coordinate 22,249, forward strand.
TGAAATCCCAAAAATGTAGGCCTAAAATTAATTAGAAATAGTCAAGTCTATAACACAACAAAATGTGTAGAAAGTGAAGGGGTGTCAATACATTTGGAAGGCACGATGTTGAAAAATGAATAAGGGACTGATCCAAGGGGTCCAATAATTGTGAAGGGCACAGTATATTATTGAGAAAGAAAAGATGGATTTCTTGTTAAGAATAAAAATGACATGTTCTTTGATTAACTGTATAAGTATAAAATAATTTTACAGAAAATATGTGTATTTATCCAGCATAGACATTTTTGCTAATATTTGTCTAGAGTGCCAATCATTTGGGGGTAACATGTAAGCTGACGGCAGCAACCCAGTCTCTCAAACACAACACCAGACCCATCCACAGCAGGCCAATATTGGCTCAACTGATGGCCTGACAACCCAGTCTCTCACACACAACACCAGACCCATCAACAGCAGGCGCCCAACTGATAAGTAGAAGCGAGGAACCGAGATGAGCAAGTGCCAGAATTAACAAATCTACTACACACACTGCGTGTCTGTCTGGCACACACACGCACCTACACAACCCACAGGAACACACACACTTCAATCAATCTGCAGGTCAGCACAGAGGGCACATTCGCCTGCTTTCAGATTCCCAGCATGCTTTGCCTCGAGTCTGGAGCTCTGACAGGGTCGAGTCGGGTCAGAAAACGACACACTCCCTGGGTCACTCACTTTGGCATTATTGAAAGTGTTCAAATGGAACTATGGTCAGCTGGTGTGTATTCAGTAAAACCTAGCGATGACCATGTGTGTTCAGTGAGTAGTTTCCACTGTCCGAGACATCTGAATGGATCCCTGTGTGTGTCCAATGCAATGGCTGTTCTATGATACGTGTGACCTGAATGTCCAATAGAGGTGTGTGTGTGTGTGTGTGTGTGTGTGTGTGTGTATATACACAGTACTTTATATAGCAGCATGTTCTATAACTCTTCTTAAAACTAGAAGTAGTGTTCAGGCCTTGTTTGCCAAATCTTGCATTCTGGATCGTTAGCAACAGAAGCAGACAATCCTCATTGTGAGTTCAGGAGGGTGATGTTTGGTTCCCGCAGTGTTTAGTACAGCCTGGTACAGTTTTCTGGGCATTCTCTGTGGGTGTTATTCTCTGTAGGCAGCCAGTGCAGCAGAGAGCCCATCATCACTATACAGACCCAGAAACTCTACACTATTCCAGGGGCCATGGAATTATTCACATAACCAACCATGACCCAGAAAACACACACAAGCTGCATTATTCACCAGGACCTACAGCCACTCAGTCACAATAGGAAAAGCTCCATGAGCATCTGCGCGTAAGTGCGCACACAAATATGCGCGTGCATGCACATTACTCACCACAACCCTGAACTACTATTACAGAACATGCCACATTTTGCACGCACACAAACAAAATGTCAAATCACCTCAAGCACTGTTTTCCTGTGTCTCTTTAATCTATCCCTGTCTCCCGCGATCCATCTTTACCTTCTCAGAGGAGCTTGGTCTGTTCACTTTCTCAGGGTCTTTTTCTCTCTTCTTTTCCTCCTTCTCACGTTCCTTCTGTCAAAAAAACAGACACTGCCGGTCAGCTATTTCAACCCATACAAGAACACTGCTGGATAGGGCACACACAAGGTTGAAAAACCTGGTTACACTTTATTTGAATAGTCAAAATTAGCATCCGGAGATGCTCTACAGATGATTATACTATCAACAAACTATCAAAAAGAAAGTACATGCTTTCTAAGGTTAAAGGTTAGTGTTAGGTTTAAGTGTAAGGGAGAAATGTTAGTGTATGGGATAAGGAAATGGTGAAGATTAGGATGAGATTTAAGATTAGGGTTAGTGTTCGTAGAATGAGTATGACTGCAGGAAATTAATTATAAAAAATGCAAAATCTACTAAAAAAATGCAAAATACATAACACTACATGGCAGTTTGATTAGTACTGCAAAATATTTACAGTACAACATGATGAATCCAGCAAGAGAAGTAATTCAGCTCTCATTCAAACAGTACAAACTATTACCCTGCCTTGTTCTGTCGTAAAGCTGAGTAATCAAAAGCTAATGTGGAATTCTAACAGCTTGGTGATTGTCAATCTATGCGAGTCAGTTTACTCAGTGCGAGTCAGTTTACTCAGTGCAAGTCAGCGGGAGTCAGTCCACTCAGTGGGAGTCAGTCCACTCAGCGGGAGTCAGTCCACTCAGCGGGAGTCAGTCCACTCAGCGGGAGTCAGTCCACTCAGCGGGAGTCAGTCCACTCAGCGGGAGTCAGTGGCCTTGTGCCTTAGCGCTCTAGCAGCGTCCATTATTCTGCCATTTAACCTCTTTACCACAGGATTGAGATATCTCCCTCCCTCACACGCGAAAAGCAGTCACACCCCCCCCCAGGAGATAGCACTATGTGATGAGGGGGAATTGGAAAACCATTAAGAGCAGCGCCACAGAACAGCAGAGCCCAGCACACAGGAAGGAGCAGCACAGGGAGGCAGCTTTGCAGCAACAACAGGAAGGGGGGCACTATGGCAAAACCTCAGACCTCCTGTCTGTTCTTCTCAGCAGCAGCAGCCGGCGAGGAAGGAGATGTAGAGCCTGAAGCAGCATCAGAAGACTTCTGCAGGGACGGATAGAGGAAAGGAAAGATGATAGAAGAGTGATAGAGAAGGGACAGAGGTAGAGAGACAGCAGTGGAAGATGAAAAGAGCAGGATTAGCAAGAGGCCACTGGTGTAAGCTAGGTCGTTGGTATTAGCAGAGTCTAACAAAGAAAACATTGTCATCACCTTCACCACAAGGTCGCACACACGAACACACGAACACAAACACACACTACACACACTACACTACACACCGCATACACACTAAACAAAGCATACAACAATTCTGCTGCAAGTGGTGGACCTTTGTTGACTAGAGATTGATCCTTACTGATTGATTAAGTGTGTGTTAGCATCTGTGACTCCACAAAGGCCCTTTCTGTGTGGGCCAAGTCAAGTGGCTGAATCTGATCACCTGAGTGACAGCTCGGCCCCACCCCCAACCGCCCCGAGACAAAGAACCACAGAGACAGACAGCGGAACAGTGATCCTTTAGAAAACCTCTCGTGTGTAATTACTTAGAATATCTAAGCATCTATTTTGCTCATGTTAATTCTTTTTATTTTCTTTTTGCGTATTTTCCACTTGCTTTGGAAATTTCAATGTATTGGTGCGTTTCCCATGCCAATAAAGCCCCTTTGAAATGACAGAGAGAGAAAGAGAGAGTAAGAGCCTGCTTTCTACAGTTTACTGCCAACTCGGCTTCTCCTAGCTTTTCTCTGCCAATCTCTCTAGGTCAAAGACTGACTGAAGGTCCATCGGTAGCCCAGCAACACAGGGGAGTAAAGCTAAGCCATGGCGTCTCCCTGGACAGACCCACCCTGGCCGACATACAGGGTTGTTTAGCCTGGTAGCAAAAAGTCACTAGCACTTGGTAGCAATCGATTCCTAACGGTAGACAAAGTATGTGCTTGGAGAAAGCGAGAGAGAATTGCATCAGTTTCCAAATCTGTGCATATCCCCCCTACTCTCTAAACTACTGGAGGGGGGACTCACAAGGAGAGAGCTTTCCCTCTCTGTTATTCATCAAACCAGTATTTCTCGCCTCTGGATAAAAAGAGGGGCCTAGCCGAGACTGAAGGTATATTCTGGAGATTTCTGTTCTGTAGTTTTCTTTTATCTTACTTTGATGCCGAGAACAGAGGCAGAGGCAAAAACTGAACTAACAGGCACTATTAGGATGGAGCTGGGGTGTGCTGGGTAGGGACGCAGAGAGACAAAATAGAAAGTGCAGAAGGTAGTAGAAATTAGAAAGGAAGAAACACGACAGAGTGAAAATGGAAGGGTTATGCCCTTGTTATCGGTCTTGTAAGTTTGTTTAGCTAGATTATTCTCCCACTAATCGTCTCGTTTGACAATGTTGACGACAACAGCTACTTCAATGATGTTACACTTTAAATTAGTAATTGTTTCCAGAGTAAACTCTGGCAATACTGTAGGTACATTGTTACATCATGCCACTAAGCAATTTATACTTAACGGCCCCTATGAGGTTCACTTATTGGGTGGGACCCACTTTGATCCCCATCCACTTCAAGTGACTGACGTAGCAGAGTCACATCACTAAACACCTGTTGTGTTGATTCCCTGCTGTGAATTGGAAGGAGGGGCGGGACACCCGACCTGACTGACATAGCAGGGTCTCTAAACATATCCAGTTTGGTTTGATCTAAAAACAACAGTGTCACTGTAATTGGCTGGAATTTAGCTAAATGCAATTTCCCGTGAATTGCCTAGGGGAAACAGTTCCCGCTTCACAATTTAATTTGACTCATTTTTAAAGCATATTCTCATTATTTTAATAGTTGTATCTTTTTTGCAGTTTATTTGTTTGAGACCTGAGGATCTCCGGTTATAAATGTACTATATAAATAAGGTTTAATTTGGTTCCTGCTTTGAAATAGAGATATCTTAGCAGACCTAAGTGCAGCCAAGCCAAAAACCCACCATAGAAATGCAGAGGGAAATGTCTCTGTGGGTGTGTGGAACACTGATTGTCCTAGTGCAGTAGAGTCAGGTGGTCTGGTTTAGTTCAGAGGCACTAATGAAATGTTATGCGCATCCGCACTCGTGTACAAACACATACAGTTGGAACTTCTGTCGTTAATGCAGTGAAGGTCAGATTATGTTTCGGACACACACACACACACACACACAAACACACAGGCTGTGGCAGAACAATGTGCTCATGCATGCGTGGACTGTTACATCAGATGTGGTTCTACCCACAATGCATCATTGTTAACCAAGTGATGGATTGGATGTGGGAATTGAAACAAGGACTCTATTCTCCATCTCGCTCTCTCTCAAATACAGGCACACACAAACGTGATGCGCAGCACATTCTCATGGGTACAAATGAACACATTAATATTCTTATAGTACACACCCTATTCAGAAAGAATCTTTGTACTGAAGTAGACATCTTTTCCAAGATCTCTTAATACAGACACTGTGCCCCCAACCTATAGCCACGCAAAATGACTAAAAGTGATAATGAGTTGTTTATAATAATTAACTGGCATATAAAAAGGCTGTGTATGTGTGGGTTGCAGAAATAGATACTAGATCAATGTACTGAGAAAAAGCGAGGGGCACGCGCACACACAGACACACACACAGACACACACAGACACACACACACAGACACACACACACACACACACACACACACACACACACACACAGCGAGAGAGAGAGAGAGGCGGAGGAGGAGGAAGAGGAGAAGAGCGAGATCTCTCTCTGATAAGTGTGCATAAAATAGTGAGTGAAAATGTACTTTAGACGCTCAGTGATCTGAGAGGTGTGTGTGAACACAGATGGGCATGACTGAAATACCCACACACATTTTATTGTCCCTTAGCAGCACGCAGCCACCCACAACATGCCTCGCACAACGTCACACACACCTAACGCATAACTCCATACACAGGACATTCACATACCTCACCCAAAACATACTACACACACACACAGACACACGGTTATTGGCAGCTGCTGTTTAACAGACTTGTGTTGTAGAAAGTGATGGATGTGTGTGTGTGTGTACGGTATGTAGACTTACAGCAGCTGTTTTGGGGCCATTCTGGTCATAGTATTTCTTCCTTTCGTACTTATCCCGGATGAAGAACTCCACTGCTCTGAGGTGAAGGGTTAAGGAATGAAACAGTGGAACACCCCCCCCCCATGACCCAGCTACTGAACCTGGAGGAAGAGTGGAGGGAGGAGAAGAGTCTGGGGAGGTAAGGAACAGAGAGGGAGAGAATAAAATTCACTTTGAGTAGGAAGGAAAGACACTGTCAGAGCAGGGAAAATATGGACCCTTGAAAAAGAAAAAAGGTATGTGTGTTCTGCTTCTGTGGGCAAATCTTTATTCATGCTAGAGCCAGAGGCCTGGGCTGAAGTTCCACTCCAAAAAGGTTCTTGCCATTTCTTTATGGTCCAACTATTCTGATTTGGTTAATGCACTGTTAAAACATGAAAATACTCATCAAAAAGATATTGTATAGGAGACTAAGAAAGGAGAGAACGAGAACCTGAAAACATGGAGGTAGCATCATTTTAAAAAGAGATGGGAGAGGTAAGTGGAGCAAAGAAAGACTGACAAAAAAAACATGAAATGAAAAGGTTCCGGAAGCATATTTCAAAAAAAGTTGAGGGGAGATGGAAAACATGAAAGCAAAGCAACAACTAGCCTTACATTTAAAATACTCCAATTATCTACATTGACGGTATGGCGTGGCAGCCTGCCTCCTAAACTGTCCAGCTAGCTCTAACCCTATGGGCTCTGAGCAGCTGTCAGAAGCAACTCCATTTAGAAAACATGAAAAACTGATGACCACCCTAAAATAAAAGCTAGACACCAGAAACAGGCTGA
>JACXGI010007748.1:0-36040 GCA_016801175.1 Esox masquinongy
TGTGTGTGTGTGTGTGTGTGTGTGTGTGTGTGTGTGAGCCTTTTCTAGGCTGTTTGAGGCATTAAGACGTATGTGCACGTGTGTGTGTGTGTGTGACCTGTTTTAGAATTCTTTTTCTACTGTGAGGTATTTGTTTTTAGCAAAAAGTTATCTGTTTCAGTTTTCCTTTTTGATTGTTAGTTATATGCAAATTTGTACAAAAAAAACAAACTGTTTATTTATGTTTTACATATAATCTTGCTACCCAGCATTACAACAGAATTGTATAATTTAAATAAAGAGTGTCTAGAGACTTTACGCAGTCTTGTTGTTTTGCATTGCAGCTTCACTTGTTAACAATGACCTTTTAGACTGATCTCTCTCTCCTGAGCTTTTATCTAGCCTGTTGCTCCCATAAGCACAATCTTACCGTACCGTTACATGTAGTGGTTAGGATGGTGGTTAGTTATAGTCAAGGGTTTGAGTAAGGTGGTGGGATTACTTGGCTTGAGGCGGGTGACTAGTCAAATTGTTTGGAGGCTCACTGTTTCCTAATGAGGTGTTTTCTTGCACACCTGTTGTGGATTTGGGGGAGTTTGTCAGCAGATGTAGACACGCTGGCAGCTGCACAGACAGCTGAGAGGGAGTACTACACCCTCCACCAACCCCACCCCCAGTTCCTTAATGTCCTTCTCCCTCCTGCGCATGGAGAGAGAAGATGTAAGCAAGGGGATCAGAGAACTGACATTCTATCGGATCCAGGACCAGCTTGCAAGGTCACGTAGCCCACCACTGGGCTTCCAGATTAGATCCTCTAATCTAATGCATTTCTCTTATGGATGTTTCACTTGCCATTTGTGAGCGTACATGTCTTGAAAGCGCCTCACTCTTAAAGACATCACTATGACTGATGGCGACAGATGTTGTGAGACAAATGCACCTTCTTCTGCTGTGGGGAGTAAGGAACGCTGTGAGGGAACACGTGGAGAGCTGTGAATGGAGATCCTCTCACTTCTACAGGAGGTGCCAGCAGTTGGTTTTAAATTCAGGGAGGGATTGCGCACTCAACCAGCGCTACAGGAGAAAGTGGAAGTGTTTTTGAGAGGTCGGGGTGAGTTCGCAGTGAACACGGGAATGGACTGGCTTAAGGTGATCTGAGGTAACATTAAGCTCACAGAGCATAACCAGATCAGACAGAGCCTGACCCCAACAATGAAACACAATCCATCATCCACAACTCTCTTAACAGATACAAAAATACATGGTGTACCTATTGGCTGTCTAACAGGTTGGCTGTTAGACAGCCACAGCAATATTTAGCACCATTGGTCCAATGGTGGACAGCCTATTCCTTATAATTAATTATATTTAAAATTAAAAATAACAGGGACATTGTCCTTAACTGTTATGGTGTATGGAAACAATGTAAAACATTCTTCAAATTAATCAATCGCATTCATAAATATTTTTGCTTGTACAGACGCCTAGCCTAAAACCCTTAAAGAGCAAGCAACAAGAAATTGATTCACATTGGTTAGGAAAAACTACCTAGTAGGGACGGAAACAAAACCTTGCAATGCAAGGTTTAATGAATCTGGAGGACGCTAATAACTAACTCCAGTCTGGAACAGAAGTGAGCAATGGCTTGTCGTGGAAGAGGACTCCATGGGCCTTCAAGAAGCAACGTTGTTCGGCTTAGATTCATATTTGGGTGAAATTCTACTTACCCTGAGTTGTTCCAAAATGATACCTAGGCATAGAATTCAGGCTGACCCTAGTCAACCCAGCACATACATCGCAGCGGCGTAAAAACTATGGACTGAAGGGTCTGGAGACACTGGCCCTGTCGGAGTATAACCCTGTATTGGGCCAATCAGGCAGGATATGGCTAAACGGTTTTTGTGACAAGACGCTGGCAACTCAGAACTAATTTGTATGTGAGTGTTTTAAACATGTCTTAACCATATTGAAACAACTACATAGGTATCTGTGGTGTAAATATATCATACAAATGTTATTCTAGTTAAAGTTTTATGACTACCTGCCAAATATGGTGTAGGTCCCCCTTTTGCCGCCAAAACAGCCCTGACCCGTTGAGGGACTCCGAAGTGGGACTCCACTAGACCACCGAAGGTGTGCTGTGGTATCAGGCACCAAGACGTTAGCAGCAGAGCCTTTAAGTCCTGTAAGTTGCGAGGTGGGGCCTCCATGGATTGGACCTGTTTGTCCAGCACATCCCACAGATGCTCGGCTGGACTGAGATCTTGGGAATTTGGTGGCCAAGTCAACACCTTGAACTCGTTGTTGTGTTCCTCAAACCGTTCCTGAACCATTTTTGCTTTGTGGCAGGGCGCATTATTCTGCTGAAAGAGGCCAATGCCATCAGGGAATACCGTTGCCATGAAAAGGTGCACGTGGTCTGTAACAATGCTTCGGTAGATGGTACCTGTCAAAGTAACGTCAACATGAATGGCAGGACCCAAGGTTTCCCAGCAGAACATTGCCCAAAGCATCACACTGCCTCCGCCGGCATGCTTCCCTCCCATAGTGCATCCTGGTGCAATGTGTTCTCCAGGTAAGTGACGCACACGCAACTGGCCATCCACGTGATGTAAAAGGAAACATGATTCATTAGACCAGGCCACCTTCTTCCATTGTTCCGTGGTCCAGTTCTGATGCTCACGTGCCCATTGTAGGTGCTTTCGGCATCGGACAGGGGTGAGCATGGGCACCCTGACTGGTCTGCGGCTACGCAACCCCATACGCAACAAACTGCGATGCACTGTGTTCTGACACCTTTCTATCAGTACCAGCATTAACCTTTTCAGCAATTTGAGCTACAGTAGCTCGTCTGATGGATCGGACCACACAGGCCAGCCTTTGCTCCCCACATGCATCAAGGAGCCTTGGCCGCTCATGACCGTGTCGCCGGTTCACCGCTTTTCCTTCCTTGGACCACTTTTGATAGGTACTGACCACTGCAGACCAGGAACACCCCACAAGGGCTGCAGTTTTGGAGATGCGCAAACCCAGTTGTCTAGCCATCACAATTTGGCCCTTGTCAAAGTCATTCAGATCCTTATGCTTCCCCATTTTACCTGCTTCAAACACATCAACATTGAGGACAGAATGTTCACTTGCTGCCTAATATATCCCACCCACTGACAGGTGCCATGATAACGAGATTATCAGTGTTATTCATTTTCATCTGTCAGTGGTCATAATGTTATGGCTGATCAGTGTATGTTATTAAAAAAACTGTTCTCATTACCTTAGGAACTAATCTCCGAAACTGAATTAAATTTGCACGTCATTTGGTTCAAAGAAACTCTGCCCGGGTGAAACTGTTGTAACACTACAGCAAATTGTTTTAGTCACAAATGTTTCATCTAGAATAGTTCTTGGATAAGCACTTTAAGAACATTTATTTGATAATCTGCCTTGGGAATGAGATTCCTATTTCCAAACACCCCTTTTAAACCCACATGACCTTCTCATTATCGAATCAGACAAAATGCTCATATTGGGAAAAGCATCAGAGCTTCATTACATTATTAACATAAAGATGCATGAACGACCTTTAGCAACATTGTGATTTCTTGCGGAATCATATTAACGGTGTACTATTATTTGCAGATTGAGCTAAGGGCCTCTCATTAAAGTAATTACCAAGTCATTTGTAGGTCCATTTAAATAATGAGAAACTTAATCTAGTTTTTTTTTACTAAGCTGATACTAATGTATTCTCCTTGGGTGTGCTGTGCTGTTAAGATTGTATTTATGAGGACAATTTTATAGACCTTTTGCTATACACAAAAAACATTAAGCCAAAATATCAAGCTGTTCAGCAACGAGAAATCCCACCACTTAAAGGAGGATATCCCCCATTTTGACACATGGAGGTGAATGCATTCTGCCGGCCAACAACCATGATTGAGCTTGTATGTGTCCGACCCCTCCACAAGGAGTCGCTAGAAAAGTTTTCCGACATCTACCCATTCACTTCAAGTAGAGCAGACTTCCTGTTTCACCCTCTTCAGAACACGTGTGCAAGGTTTGCAGACATGCCATTTCCTTCAGTTTAAAATTAAGCATCTGTAGCCATGTGGGAAGCTTCTTTTGAGTCTCTTGTGTGACCACAATTTCTTGTTGGTGCTGGCTCTTTTGGGTTTTAGGCTGGTTATCTGCATAAGAGCCAGAGGGAAACTAAGAAAGAAGAAAGGAAGGGGAATGGGATAAAAACAGGAAGACTGACAGGTGTGAGAATGGGTGAGCAGGGATGGGAAAATTACTATTGTGAAATGTAAGTCTTGTAACAACATGACTACCTTGACAGTCGAGAATATTATAGCCAATGGCCTGCCTCCGTCAGATAATGAACCACAAAATCACAAACTTTAAAAGTGACAATATGTTCAAATATTGTAAATACAGCAAACTTTTCATTACATCATAAAATTATTAAGTAAATGGCTATAACAATGGTATTCTTGTCACACTTATGTAATTTGGTTTACTATGACCAACTACAGTAAAAATCAAAATGGATTCAAGTTTTTGCAACTCATCAATACAAAAAGCTATGTAATGTCAAAGTGAAAAAACAACATCTCCAAATTGTTCCAATTACAAATAGAAAATAATTGATTGCTATGATACACCTGAATGAGCTGTGGTAAACCAATTGTTTTCAGAAGTCACTTAGTTGGATAGAATACATTTGTATGCAATTAAGGTGTTTCACATGATTACAGGTTAAATAAGTCTCTGGGAGGTCCTAATCGGTTAGTACAATTCATAACAAAAACTACATACATGAACACTAAAAAACATTCAAAGCAAATCCGCAATAAGATTCTTCAAAAGCACCAATCAGGGGTAGGATATAAGAAAGTTTCCAAGGCATTGAATATCCCCTGTTGCATAGTAAATTTTCTAAATTACACAGAGGTTAATCTAAATGACACACAGGTGAATCTCTCTAGAACAGGCCATCCTCAAAAAACGAGTACCTGGGCTAGAAAGGCACTATTCAGAGAGGCCACTAACAGGCCTATAGCAACTCTTAAGGAGTTACAGTCTCCCACGGTTAAGCTGTGCGTACTGCAGCAATATCACGGGTGCTTTACAAAACTGGCCTTTATGGGAGTGGAAAAAAAGAGTCATTGTTGAAAAACACTTCAAATAAATCTCGGCCAGACTTTGCCAGAAAGCATGTGGGACACTGAGAACAAAATATTGCTTTCAGGCCTCATAGCTAAGCACTGTGTTTGATAAAAGCCCCCATTCTCAGAACACCATCCCTACCATGAAGCATGGTGGTGGCTGCATCAAGCTATGGGGATGCTTCTCTGAATCAGGGCATTGAAAGCTTGTGAAGATAGAAGGCAAAATGGTTGCAGCAAAGACTCAATCTACTCAAGCCTACAACTCAATCCAATTGAGAATATATGCAAAGAGGTGAAAATGTATGTTCACCAAATGTCCCCATCCAACTTGACGGAGCTTGAGCAATTTTGCAAAGAATAATGGGCACAGATTGCCATGTTCAGATGTGCAAAGCTGGTAGAGACCAATCTAAATAGACGTATTGCTGTAAACGGTGCCTCTACCAAATATTTACTAAAAAATGTATACTTAAGCATCCAATTATTTAATGTTTTGTATTTCTGATTATTTAAAACCATTTGTTGTTTTAAATTTTTCACTTCAATCCATTCTGATTTCATGTTTACCAAGGGGTTAACATAGTATACGTGAATGAGTGTCCCCTGCTGGCAATCTTATGAAATGCATCATGTCCAAGTAATAGTGATACATTGTCGCCTCCTTGTGGCTGTCCTCTGCAACTGCCTCCAGTTGTCCAGGCTCACTGCCCAGCAGCCACTCAGGTCCAGGCTGCTCAGGTGCCCGCAGGCAGTCATCAGGCCTGAAGCTGTCTCCATGGAAACGTCACTGCGGACCAGGTTAAGGTGGACTAGTTTTTGTAGTGGAGGTGTCGGGCAAGGCACCCCTCGTGATGCGGAGGTGGAGTGACTCAAAAGCCTTTGGAACACAGGCTCCAGAGGACAGGGCACTGCCACTAGAGATACTGTCTCCAGGAGGGGAGAGCCAGACATCAGGCACCACACTGCGCCCCTCAGAGACCTCCAGGACATGGTCGTCTTTATCTGGTGCTGGTCAAAGGAGAAGCTGGAATATACAGAGAGACAGTGATGAACAATGAACAGGAAAACATATTGAACAATTAGGGAAGTACAGCAGCTTTAACACTGATGAAGTCATTTCCATGATAAGGCCAACACTGAAGATAGATATCCTGAGGATACAGCGGACTGCATGACCCTCACCAAGAAAAGACCTAAGGGGAAACAGACTGGGGATTCTCAGTTAGCATGTGACCCTAATGAGTCGCCCTTCACTGTGATGCAATGGACCAGCTGATGGAAGCTTGGTTAGTTAACCCTGCACGTGACGCAGTCACTGCTTGCTAACTTACTTTAGGGAGAGAGAGGCCAGTTGAGGCAGACAGGGAATATTCCTGGGGTTGTCTTCTTCCACCTCCTCGTCTTCCTGCTCCTGGTGGCTAAAAGGAGGCTCAGCGTGGACACTGAAGCTCCTCAGCCTGGGACAGGCATGGAGTAGCTCCATCATGGGTGTGTGTGGGCTGGTCTTAACCCCTTCTAGGGTGAGAGAAACCAGGTAGCCCCCTGTAGCCTGCAGAGCAGGCAGCATCTCATCTAGGGGGAGTGGGAAGTGCACAGCAAGTTTCCTCAGCTGGCCCGCCCACCTGGAGAGGCCTGCAGCCAGACAAGACCCCTGGCTGGGCTCCTCCTCCTTACAGTCCAGTGATATGGAGTGCAGCTTGGGGCAGAGCTGACTCACAGACGCCAGAGTCCTAGCAGACACGCCCTGCACCTCTCTCAGATGGAGGGTAAGGCCCTTGCCCCGGGAACCTTCTTTTTCCCACCATTTCATCCCACCCCCACCTCCAAGTCTCCCAGTCTCTGCTGGACCCTCAGCTTCATTCTCACGCCCCACCCTGTCACAGGAGAAACTAACGGTTTCCTCCTCCTCTGCCTCCTCCTCCTCCGCTCCTGATCTCCTGCCTGTGTCTGCAGCCCTCTCATCCATTCTCCCCTCCATCCACACCTTCCAGAGACTGGGCAGACCCTCTCTGGTCGTGAGCTCCTCAGTCCCCACAAAGTCCCTGCTGTGTATGAGGCCACATGCCTCCCCAAGGCCCTCCATGGCCACTCTCTCCAGCCAGGGCAGGGTGAGCAGGAGGAAGGCTGCAGTGGCCGCTCCTTCCCCATCCCCCTCCCCAAAGCCCACATCCAGAGCCAACAAGCTGCAGAGGAGGGGCAGGGGACGGCAGGAGAAACCCCCTAGGCAGAGCAGGCCGGCAGGGGGCAGGAGGTGGCAGCGGGACACGTCAAGGTGGCGTAGTGTGGGGCAGTGGCGGGCAACCGTTGCCAAAACGCTTCGGTCACAGGGGGTGCCAGCCAGAGAGAGGGAGCGCAGGGAGGGCAGACAACCCAACAGGTCACACAGGACCTGGGAAGACGCCTGCTGGGCCCCGGAGAGGTCCATGGATTGCAAGCCCTTAGGGACAGAGAGCGAGCGCAATATGTTACACATTCGTCACCATGCAGCAGACAATTGGGGGAGAAGCTCGGCCTGCCCTGACCTGGCATCGAGTCCCAATGAGGGTGCAGAGGCTGGGGGTGACCAGGGCCGGGTAGCCCCCGAGAGACAGGGCCCTGAGCTGGGGGACCAGCAGGAGGTGCAGCGCCGCACGGGACAACTCTCTCCTGAAGGACAGGACAGACAGGAGCTCCTCTACCAGCTCACCCGCTAGAGATAGACAGATTGAAAGGGGGCAGAGGGAGATATACAGTGTTAAGAACAGTGTTAAAAACCACACAAAGACACAGCCACACTTGGAACAGTTTGGCTTCCATTCCCTTCCACCAGCTATGCTTGAACCAGAGACCCTATGAACACATCAACAACTGTCACCAAGTAAGCTATGTCACCCACCAAAGCTGTAATTCAAGGCTAGCAAGTCATTTTACAACGGATACACACACGCACCCCAAAATTGAACATGTGCAAATGTAGAAATTAACAGAACAAATATGACAGCATACACTTAATAGCCTCAAAGTTGCTGTGACAGACTCACGTAGCAGGTTGAATGGACCCATGATGTATCTGAAGAAGTACTTGTCCATGTAGTTGTCAGCATAGTCTTTGACCCACACTTCCTTCATGTTCTCCACCAGATTCCACAGACACAGCTGGGTCAGTGAGAGAGGGTGACCATCTTCCTTCCATCTTTCTCGTCCTCCAATCTTCCTGACACCCCGTTTGCCAGAGCTAGGCTCGATTGCGGCCCGGAATAGAGGCATCTCTAACGCTCAGCTGAATCACCGTCGTTCGAAGTTCAGTGTCATATAGAATAATGACATTGCTGTGTCCTTGCCGTTTTTGTAAATATAAGCTTTTGGAGGGTAGAGTAAAACATTGTAACTATAATATACAAAACACGCATAGCCCCTGACAGAGAGGGACTTATCAGTAATCAAAAGGTTGCTAAATTGAATCCCTGAGCCAACATGGTGACACTACTGTGTTCTTTGAGCAAGACAGTTAACCCTAACTGGCCTTAGCCGAACACATTTCCAAATTCAGCCTGGAAGACAGATTCGACCAGCTGTGCTCACTAGCTTTGTTTAACTATCTTGTAACACCAGTGTAAGCTCTGGAGAGGAAGTGTTCTTCCTCCCCAGCCCTACAGTATACCGAGCTGTGGAATATTACAGTGTAAGTTGATGTTTTCAATGATTTTTCAAAATTCAAACACGCCTCGTGATTAGTTCTCCTCGGTACTGGGCTTATAAATGTGAGCTTTAACTCTAGGCTAGTATCGTTTCCTCAATCTATCTACTGATTCACGCCATGCAGTTATTTTTTTCAACAAGCAGCATTCATAAACGTTTGCTTTATAACTTCCATAGTAACTTCCTTATTCAAGTCGATTGAACGCTACCAGATTCCTCTCGACACCCCGAACTCAGGCGCGATCTAAAAACTAATGCACCTTACACTTTTAAAAGGTACATTTTAAAAACAGAATAAAACTTACACGAGTACGGATGACATAACATTAACCACTGAGATAGTTCGAGAAGTAAAAGGGGATGTATTTGCTGTTAAAGTAATCACAGCTTTATCGCTAGACCGTACATGCTGCAACTGCTATACGCTAAAGCAACCTTTGGCTTATGGCTATCTTCAGCGACAAACAGTGCTTACAATACATCTACAGATGACGGAAACCTACAATGGCGATGCCTCACGCAACAACCTATCTATCCTTAACCTGCTATAACTATTTGAGCTTAGTTTCTACAGGCGGATGTGCGTAGGGCTTCTGGAACGTTGTTATCAAGAGTTAGGTTCAAAAACCCCAAGCGGTCACGAAGTGCTTAAACCGAATGCTGATCGGTTCCTTAGACCGATACATTAGGTATGGTTGCGATACGTTCTTCGGAGCTTTTATGTGAGCTTGTACCGCCTGCATTAGATTTTGCTTATACAGCTATGTATAAAAGCAATACAATAGTATTACAAATCTAATTTAATTGGCTATGTATCTTTGGTTTTTACGTTTACATGCCCAATTAAGCTGTTGAAATGTTATATTGTATATTTAAAAACGTTTTTCTTGAAAGTCATTTAATTTCTGCTGTATCAGTGAGCTTCATTCCTAAATAAACAGAACTGAGATAGTGTTAATAAATGACACGTTGGTGTAACAGATGTGAACTTAGTCTTTTGACATAGAGTTACGACATTCCAAACAGCTTTGTCAGTAGATCAATGGTTTATTGTCTGACAAACAGATAAAAGATGCACAGCTCATTGGTGACTAGAGCAGTAATCACTAGCATGGCAACACTAGACTGAAAAGAAATGACAGTTGGGAACTCCCCTACCTGCAAGCATAGCTAATTACATAACACAATTGACATATGATTTGGACCAACCAGTCAGGATACACAAACCTTGCTTTGGCAATTTTTCACAACTATGTGATACATTCTTGCAACTCATAGTACAAAATTCCAAACAGATAATCAAAATGTTGTTGGTAGAAATCTCGATAAAATCCCACAGTAGAAAGTACAATACACAAAATCCTCACTTTTCGTATTACCAAACACAATACATTTGTCATCGGAACTGAACAAAAATGTAAACAAAACATGTAAAGTGTTTTTCCCATGTTTCAAGAGCTAAAACAAAAGATCCCATACATTTTCCATATACACAAAAGGCATATTTTTCCCAAAGTGTTTGCACACGTGTACATCCTTGTTATTGAGCATTTCGTCATTGCCAAGACAGTCCTCACACGACATGTGTTGTGAATTATCATCATTACACGAGTGAACCTTTTGCTGGGCACAATACAAGGTAAAACTAAAATGTGCAGGTTTGTCACACAACATAATGTCTCCAAATTTTGGGGAAGAATTTCCACAGAATTTCGGCAACAATCTTTCAGAAACAATCTTAGGGGGAAGCTCATCAGAATGGTCGTTATCTCACCAGGATTTAGACCTGTCTGCTGGTTTAACCTTGTAACTGGCTACAGTGACCAAATGCCTGTGATGGCCACTGGCACTGGAGAAGTGTGCTCTTCACTGGTGAATTCTTGTTTTAACTGTACCATACAATAACTGACTAAAGTATTTGAAAGCATATACAAATATGTTTAAACTGCTATATTCTGACATTCTGACATTACATGAATTGCACAAGATAAGAAATAATGATGCAGTTGAATAGCAAAAAGGTAATTGTGGACAGATGAGGCAGATATTAGTTACATTTACCAGAGTGATGACAAGAGGAAAGTGTGGAAAAGAAACAGAAACTGGCAAATGGAAGGGAGTTATGTTTTTGGGTATGTATGGCTGCCACTGAAACTGGCTCACTTCATTGCTGATGTAACTGCTGACCATCAGTAGGATGAATCCTGAAGTATACAGAAACATCTTGTCTGCTCAGATTCAACAAAATGCCTTTAAAATGATGTATTATTTTCGATTATGGGAAGACTGTATTAAAAGAGCTGTAATTCTGACACAGTTCATGGTTTAGGAATGCAAATACTCTGAAATTACAACTGACAGTCTGCAATTTAACCTCTTCATCATGGTTTTATTTCAAATCCAGTGTGCTGGAGTACAGAGCCAAATCAACAGACTACATCTCACTGTCCAAATACGCATGGACTGACTGTGTATAGTTAAAATATATCCATATTCCAATATTAATAACACAATTAACTTAACGCTATCAAAATACTAAGGCCATTCCTGTATATTGCATCCTCTACGCTGCATAGAGAAATGAAGAAGTTGCCCTGGAATGAATCTGGAAGGCACTGCTACCTCACAGGCTGATGTTAGAAACCCTGCCCAGTAACTCTGTCCATTCCTCTGCATCATCCAATCAAATGAAAAGAGCCGCTGTTACACTAAAATAAGCTAAGCTTCTTTACTGGTTAGTTATCAGGGGGCAGCAGGCAGACAGTAGTTAGCATAGTGGTACAGCATCTGACTAGATCCAATCCTGAGCTGGCAAGCGGAAAAGTAATTTTAGTCCTTGAACATAGCAGCTAGCCAAATGTCTCAAATGTAAATGTAAAATATTATAATTTCAATAAAATTAGATGACTCTGCATAGTTTGACACCAACACATATTACAGTCATAGGAAGTACATAATCATTCAGTACCTGAATAAAAAAGTGCTTTTTGTTATGTTTATTATTTTTTTTTTGCAGTTTTTTGTTTGGGGAGATGACTGACTCTTTTCTTGTAGAGTTCTGACTAGGACAGACGACAACAAGCCAGCAGAAAATCCCCAAACTATGGCTTCTCTACAAATGGGACCACTCTCCTCCCCGCCACATACACCTCCACAATGTTTCGATCATCCCCTGATGGAGGAAGAGAAGAGCGGGGCAAGGATGGAAAAAACACCTGAATTTGCAATAATGTATTCATGACACATCGCGGTCCAATCCATCACAGACTGAAAACATGCAACCTTTCATGAGAGGCACTGAAATGAAGATGGAAATCTTACCCAAATTCAAGAACTTTTCCAGTAGTACCTGAAATCACATGGAATCAAAATGTTTGTAATGATAAGGAAGTCACTTCCTGAACTGTCCTAGAATCCTATCATTTGATTTTAAGTCTGATTCAAGTCACATGTTTAGTATGACTTGGCTTGAATATCTGAGCCTGGTTTAGATCTGATAGTATTGACACACTTGATGAAATAAAAAATCTTTTTGAGTAAAATATTAGCCCCAAATGTTTTCTTTGAGCAACTGTATTAGTATAAAATAATTCTGTTTTCACATATTTTTTGCCATAAAATATATCTGATTAACTGTCTTGTTTTATTTCATTCAGGCCTTTTGCTCAGCCCCTTGCAGGAGAGTCACTGTACATATAGAAAGACTCAACAGATAACAGCATTGATGTTTCAACACCATGTTAAGCCAAGAGGGGCAACAGACTGGTCTATGTATTCTGGTATTTTTTTCCTACCTTAGGTACCTCCCCGCGATTGATGAGGTCAATGGGTCCTCCCACCGCAGCTGTGTTCACCCGCAGCGCGTCAAAGTCTTTCCCCACCTCAAAGTTTCCTGTCTGCTCATCCAGGGACAGGGCTACAAACCAAACAATCAACCCAGAACTAAGGCCAAGAATTAAATAAACACATAAAACAGTTTTATGTTTAGTTACATTAAGTTTTTTGACTGTAGTGAAGGCCAAAATAGAACTGCTTGGCCAACATTGCCTGGGGAGGAAAGATGGGTCATCAGCAGGGATTTCCTGGTCTCATAGCACTCCAGCAATACGCTCTGGTACCTGTTGCTCCCTGCAAAGCTAAACGAGGTGGTCATGTGAGTGGTGAGTGAGCACGCCTTCACACTCTTTGGGGTTTTAGGCGGGGTATCTTTAAAAGCATTTTGTGACAAGTGCTAATGTAAAAGGGCTTTATAAAATCAATGCAATTGATTGATTTATTCAGTATCTCTAAGGTATCGTATGTTATCCTTTACCTACAAACCTCAGTAAAGTTAAGAGTGGTTTTATACATGCATCAGGGTCATTTCATAAATCATCATGTATCAAATCAATCAGTTCCTACCCTGGCTGCCCCCCAGTGTAGCCAGTCTGAAGACCTCCTCGAAGGTGAGGGTCTGGTACTTGGGGTTCAGGATGGTCAAAGCTTTAGAGGTGGCCAGCGTTTTCCGTACAGCATCTAGCATACAGGGAGAGTAGCCTCCTGCCACATCTACAGACACATGCAAATACACAGATACAACAATACCTTTTGTTAAACACAGAGACAGTAGGGGGGAATAAACACATTGTTTCTTAAAATGACACCAATGAGATTACACACATCTGTGTGATTAAACTAATAGATAATAGTTTCTCGTTTTCAAATACTCAAACCAGTTTATTATCAGGTTCTATGGAGGTTCTCTATTTGAATCATTAAAAATCCTAATTAAGATAAAACACAAATTCAAAGAATATGAATAGGCCTATATTTAATTTAACTAATATATTCTGTGCCATTTAAAGACTACAGTTTATAGTTTGATTAAATATGTGCAGTATTTTATTATAGATTATATAACTGACAATCTCCTAGATTTAGTTACAGATTTGAGATACGGACAATTCAGGGACAGTAAATGCAGGCTGTTTGGTTTTGTAGTTTTGTCACACACTCACCTGTGCCCAGCCCCAGCTTTACCTTCTTGTTCAGAACTCTGCGGACATCCAGCATTCCACTGCACAATCTGCAGAGAAAGACAGAAGAGCAGGGAGATGGGCAGGGCTAACTTGAACGCTGACATGATATTGTCACTCCTGTGTTCAAAATCCTAACCAATGGATTTACATTTCACATTTTCTGTAATATAGACTAGAGTGTATTGAACATTTTCCTCATCATCATCATGTCAATCTCTAATAAGATGCCGGGGAAAGGGCTGAAAATAGCCAATATTCATTTTTTCTTTGACATTCATCTACTCCTTAAGACCAAAATAACTAAATGTTCTTCAATCGGAGCCTAGCTGGACCTGACAGGGTCTGAGTATGTTGACACCCACAAACACGTTGGTACGTAGCTTAACAGTTTGCTCTCATTCAATACCCATATCACCCACCCTCATTCTGAAGTTGTATCCAGAATTGATTGCTTTATTGTTCAGAAACAAGGCAACCTTGACCCACACTGCCAAGTATACACTTGTAAATATGACCATCCTGCCAATCCTCTACTATGGCATTGCAGGTGAAAGACTTGCGGCTGAAATGCTCTTAAATACATTTTATGTAATTTACCAGACAGCCATCTGCTTTGTCACCAGCTCCCCTTTGAACTCATTATTCATTCATTCAATAACTTATTGACTAGTCCCTTTTAGACCCCCCCCCCGCCAATAGCTCCCTTCTTAATATCTGCTATTCCAAAAGTAATCTGTGCTCCTGTAGAAATCACACTCTTAAAATCTACACCTATTTTGATTGTAACATGATGCACCATAATCAGTCAAACCTAGCTGGACGTGTCCCATTGCATTAAGCGTAATACGTTATACACGACTAGCCAGAACTAATGAATTCACTGAAACCATAAAAAGAATTTGCAGTCAATTTTAGAATTGCAGGTTCAAAATAAACCAGAATATATCCGAAAGCATTGTATTTGGAACAAATCAAACCATGAAATCCAAACCTGAACTGAAACTAATAACGAAAGATGTGGATATTCAACTATGTCAATTAAATTATATTTCTTGGTCACCCAATATTCTAAAATGTCACAGTGGAAACATGGTTTGATTAAGTGGTTTGATTATCTGGGATAAAAAAGATGCTCACAATGTTTTTTGAATGCTGAAACAGACAAGTACAGTCAATCCTAACTTGACTAATTTCCAATAACATGTCTTTTAAGGCTATAGTTTGCACAGAACAAGCTAGCTGATCCAGTAATCAGATGGCAACAACATGCACCCAAATCTTGTCAGATTAAAAATAGAAGAGAGCTTAACACTTTTTCCCCTATATATTTATACATACATGTTTGTAAAAAATGTTTAAACCTAAGTCAAATGAATAGGAAGACATGGTGATAGTCAGGGAATGTGACGTGATGTAAAGAGGTAAATTTACCCTTAGGGTGGGTAACAAACAAAACACTTACGATATGTTTGAATTTGGACAGTGAGCGATGGATGCCCCTGTCTCTCTGAACAGCTTCAGCTCTTCATCAGTCAAATGACAACCGTGAGCCATCACTGTCTGAACCACCATCATCACAATCACAATCATCATCCTTACCAATAGTCATCATCATCAATAGATATCATCAACATCATCAACACCTTCATCCTAAAAACGATCACCTTTGTGTGTGTGAGCGTGTGCGCGTGTGTGTGCGTGCGTGCGTGCGTGCGTGTGCGTGTGCGCGTGCGTGTGTGTTGGGCTAACCTTGTCTGTGAGAAGCTTGTGCTTGTGGTAGACGTCAGTGTAGGAGGCACAGTCTGGAAACAGTTCCTTCACCAGTTTTACTTCCTCCTTTGTCTCACTAATGTGACTCTGTGGATCACATATATTAGCAATGAGGTGCCTGAATCATCAGGGATTATCTGTGTGTATAAAATCAACAGAGTGGGAGATAGCCATAGGGGATAGGGAGAGTCAGAGATGTGTAAACAACAAAGCAACACTCCCATGGCATCCTGACTTGGATGCTTGGCAACCAGTTGCTAGGGTTAACCTGGATGTGAAGGTGGTTGTTCTGGGCGATTTCTCCCAGGTGGTCCAGCAACACGGCAGAGCAGGATGGGGCAAAGCGCGGGGTCACCACTGGCCTGACAAGTGGATACTGCCCACGACAGAAAAACACTGTTACCTCTGAACAAATATGTGTCTGTGAAATATTAGTTTTGTGTGAAGGGATCCAGTACCTACATTATATTATGTATATTTCATTCATGTATCGAGACTGGTCTCATTAAGAATACAAATGTTTTTTTCAAGAGAGACCTTGACAACAGCTGCATAAAGAAGTGTCAGACATAATGAGAGCACGAAACACAAATCGCGACAATTAGACAGATCCCTATCAATCCCAATCCAAATTAAGTTGAGCTGCGCAGCAGTTTGTTTGGGAAGGGAGATGCCCTGCTCTGATTCAATGGGAAAAATGGTTGTCACTCTTATTATGTCTTCTAAACCAATGACTGGCTTACAAGGTGGGACTTTTTAGCTGGAAGGAGACTTTAAAAGAAGATCATGTGACCACATCATCTACTTAAAAGGGACAAGCTTTTGTAGTTTCAGGAGTCTTTAAAGCTCATTCCATGCTCAACGGGCAGAGAAAGTGAAAGCCTTTTTCCCTAGCTATGTACAGGCCTTAGGCAAACTCAACAAACCAGTCATGTGAGTATAAGCAAGTATTTTTCTTATGCAGAGGGATAGTGAGGCCAGTACTCTTTATATGAGAGTGGGTTGGCTCTGAAGATTAAAACTCTTAGTCTTCTAAGATAAAAAATTATTGTAACATTTTTAATTAAAAGGCCAAATTAAGTCAAATCTGACTTTAGTTGTGTAACTGTTGTTTTGCCACTGGTTTTCCCTTTGGATTCCTTAGAAGTAATTGTATTTTTTAAACCTGGTCTGGATGTGTAATATGTTGTTTATTTGAGCTTAATCTGTAGGTCCACTCATACTGTCATATGTCAGATAGCAATGAAATTCCAAGTTTGAAAGTGAATGCTTAAAAAATACAGTATTAGAGTTAAAATTGGTCTTACCATTTTCTTCAAGAGCTCACCAATGAACCTAGAGGAAGACAAAACAATAATTAGCACTATTTTTTTTCGTTCTCCAAAAGAATGCTAAATTACCAGACATTATTGGTAGGAGTTGAGAGACTGTTCAACTGTAATTATCAGCAGAACCCATAACAGTCAGAGGATCTGACCACTAACCAAAAGGTTGCTAGATTGAATCGTAGGCTGAAAAGGTAAAATGTCTGTCATTTTGTCCTTGTTGAAGACAGTTAACCATAACTGCTACTGCAAATCGCCCTGGGGAAACACCTCTGCTAAATGACTGAAATGTAAATGCATTATTGGCACACAAGTGTAAAATGAAAAACATAGAACTCATCCTTGCATCTTGTATGAAAAGGTAGGACCGGCCTCTCTGTATGTAAACAATACATACAGCACAACACCACATGGTTGGACAGTAATACGAAACACCAAGGAAGCATCTGAAATAAATAAAACCACCATCAATTTGCAAGGCCCACGGAAGTGGAAAGAGCTGCAGTAATAGCTTAGGCTCAAATGCTTTGTGTCCTTATTTTAAAGCATTCCTTGAAATTGTTCATTAGGAAAAATGTGCCTGCTTTTGATCTGTAGTTATCTGCTTGCTTGTTTGAACGTTTCTGTTTGTGTTTTACAATGTAAAAAAGATATTTCTGACAAAATAAGGTAGGTTCCTTATGATTTCCTTCTATTGCCACTGGTCTTTTGGTTGTCACATACATTTTTGCTTTCAGGTGAAAACAACCCAAATGCATGGTGGGGCAGGATAAGAGTAACCCTTGATTTTGAGGAACACATATTAGCCATTAATTCGAGGTTTATGTGTTTGTATATAAGCTAATACAGTCTTGACTGTTTGGTAACAGCCATATGTTACAAACGAATTAAGTATTTTCCTATTCAAACATAATAAGTAATGTGTTACTGATCAATCCTCAGTAACCAAGTTGTTAAATATACCAGGCCATACAGTGGATGAAAAACAAGAAACAGACTGTTAGTAAGCTGTCTTAGTAATGACACAGCACCTTAAAATATAATATATATTATATTATATTTAAATATGTTCCTTATTCTGAAGTGACCACTATGTTTCAGAAATTACTTAATTTCAAAGCTTCCCAGAAATAGGTCATAAAAGAAAAACATTAATGTCACAATTTTACATGAACACAAGCCAAGATGTTCCACTGATTACCACACTTCTTTGACACACAAGATGTTCCCCTGATTACCACACTTTTTCTTGTCCACGTGCTGCTGGGGAGTGAAATCCAACGCCCTCTCTCTCATTTGGAACACAGACACCTGTTCAGTTTCGTTATTGCCCTCATCTGTGTTCCTGACCACTGTCCCAATTAAAGTTCCTTCTTTCCTCATGTGTCTTGCCGGTCATTGGGTTTGTTTCTGGCGTAACGCTGTTCAGTTTTAGTGTTGTGGTTTTAGTTTCTGTTCTTAAGTTCTGTTACATTTGAGTTACATTATTAATCTCCTCTGTTCTCCCTGCGCCTGTGTCCTGCTCCGGTTTCCCGATAGCGTAGCACTTACGATGGTTTAACGATACCTTAAGTGGGACTTTGTTACGACAGACTTTCCCAAACCACGTAACCACGTAAGTCGCTCTTCATTAAGTGCATTGTAAGTGCCACGTTACGGCGGTTTGGAATGGAATTAGGCCATATTTGGGGTTTGGAATGGAATTATGTCATGAATACTTTTTGAAATATAGCCTATTGCATTTCGATAGAGCTTGCTTACTTATCAGAAGCAATATCGCCGGCGATGTATACAACTACTACTTAGGCATCAATAAGAAAATGTAAAACTCGAAGAAGTAGAGAAATTTATGGTGGACGAAACTGTTATTTGCAACCAATGGGGGTGGACTTCAGCCAATCAAAACCATATCTCCAGAAATCGATAACGTGACATCCAATTATCAATTCCTCCGGTAGCTATATAGAATACAAGTCACATAGCAATCAACGCATGATTGGTTAACTGGGAATATAAAGCATAGTGAGAAAAATCGATTCTAGTTGTTTGGAACGCAAGAGAAAATATGCATTCTGGCAATGTTTTTCTTGACGAGGTAGAGGCAACAGCACCTATCCATCAAATATGCGGGGTTTCACTCTCGTGAACGGTTAATTTTTAACACTTCTCCTTAATTAGCCTATGTCTTGTACGTTTTTCTTTATCCTCAGTTGACCAATTGCATTCAGTAACGTACATCTAGTCACGCACTTATCTAATTTGTCTAAATAAATGTGTCTACATCAAAACTGTTTTGATACGTTTTATTCGTTCTTGATATTATCACTCCTCTCATGTTGGGTGAGGCGCTATTTCATAAAAACTGTGAAATGCCTGTAAAAATCGGTTAATATGGACTAACGAGTGGTCCGGAGCACTCGTTAATTAATGAGCGATGTTACGTGCCACTTAAGTAACGATGCTTTCTGGAAACGCACTGATAAAATAACGAGGCACTTACGTGCATCTAACAATCATCTTAGTACCTTCGGATACCGGGCTCAGGTCTGTATTGTCTTACATAGCCTTGCCCGTGTTCTCATCTAACACGTACCTGGTGGTTTCCTGTTGGGACTCATCCGAGGTCTCTTTGTATTCTGGGAGGGAGTTGTTTATGTCCATGCACACCTTCCCCACAAGGGCACGCTGTCCAAAATCATCTGCAATGAAAATAAATAAAGGCAAAGCTCACCGAACTGGTCAAAACACACACCTTGACTTGGTCAAGACTATCAGTGTGGAGTTATAAGCTAAAGTATGTTATTAAAATGAAAAAAAGTTTGTCTCATTCAGTGATATGCAGACACACCGTGCACACTGTAGCTGCATTTAAAACGCATGGCAGTCAGAGTTGGTTTAAAAAAAAGAAGTGGAACTTTAGATTTTTTATCCTGTAAATGAAAACATAGGTGAAAAAGTACCTTTGATGTGCACTAATTAATTATGTGTTGCTTTTTATGCTGAAAAAGTCATCTCTATGGAACCAAGCATGTTGTAGTTATGCAGGTTATTGAATGCCCACATGAAAATCTATAACCAATTAGATGGAAGAAAGAAATCTACCACAAGTAACACAAATACAATAAAGAAGGAAAATGTAGCTGTGCATTATGCTGTAAATATGTTGTAAATCAAATAAGTTTGAAGTTTTTTTTCAATTTCAACATATTCTAGTGATTCCAGCGATGGACTGTGAAGGTGGCTGGTTTGAATCCATGAGCCAACAAGGTGATCGGTCAGCCAACTATACTATCTTAACAGTTCTATTCCTTTTCAAAAGGGATTGATATAATTTTACAGGTTGTGTGTCTGTATCTGTGTATTCCAGGAAACGTTGTGCAATATGTGACTGAAGTTAATGTTTGCAGTCAGTTAGATAACTTCCCATGAACTGTTATTATATAACACACCCCTCTTTTCCTCTCTCCATTTTCTTCTCATCAATTTACTATACTTATGTAATAATCACCAGGGTTACTCACAGGAGGGGAGACCACATGCAAAAGGTCAAAGTTAAAAGTACAACCCCTCTCTTTTAAATCACAATACAAATGTACAAGTATAGCAGTAACGTGTGAGTGCATGTTAATGGGTTACTATGTGCATTTTCTTACTTGCAATTTGGCCCAGCAGGAGAGAAGCATCGGTGTGTATTGTGGCAAAGTAACAAGCAGTAGTGGTACCATTCCTCAGGGTTCTTTTCTGAAATCGACAGCGCTTGTGTTAGTATTCAGGCCCTGCTACACAGGACTCTCACTGCAAAGTCACCTGCCTTGGAATAATGTATCTGGATTTCATTCGATTTTTCATCCCAATGTCCTACATGGACTTTCAAAACCTCACGAAATTTTCACAAAAGTTAACTCTCTTCGGCTGGCTAAAACATAAAAGATATTAACTATCCATTTAACATTTAGCTAAGGGCCATAACAGTTGGTTTACGGCAGTGCTGTGTCCCAACATCCAACCAATGACAATAGTTTGACCTCACTCTCTCTCCGCAGCAATGAATTAAAATAAAGTGACAGAAAATGCACTGGACCAAAATTTGTTGCTCTGGCCTGTCCATTGTCCTACGAACATGTCAAATAGACATTAGGAATGAGAACTGATAGATCCTCTATGATAACTGGATTTCTACTAGTGCATTTTGTTTTAAAACATTGTGAGAGGATTTTTCTACAATAGCAATCCAGGAAGTCTCTCCCAGTTTCAGTCCATTCTATTGTGCTCGGTGCCAAGTGAACACAACGCTGATGACCTTTATGGTACAATGCCCGTTAGTTTGTCCCAGACATGCTCACCACAACATGGGTGTAGACGTTGCAGGCAAACCCCAGGTCTTTGTAGCGGGCCTCCTCTGGGAAGGTGTACTTGTTCAGCCACTGTAGCAGGGGCATGTCCAGGGCTGTGCCTGCAAAGCTGTACTGAGACGCGTGGATGTGGGTGTCCACCATCCCTGGCATGAAGAACTCACTGCAGACAATGACAACATCAAATGGGCTTTAGTATCATAACTTGCATGCGTTCATTCGCATGCCGACGGAAAGAGCTGTGGGTGGGTGTTACTGCTATGGGAAGGACTCTTCTTCACTCACTGCTGTCCAAGATGTGTCACAGCAGTGGCCTCAAAACCCCACTTCTGTGAAATGCTGTCCACTTCCCGACCGCTCACAATGAAGGCAATCTGTCAACACGAGAACCAGAGACAGGTGCTGAGTATTAGTGCAAGATAGAAACACGGAGTAATCTACACTGAACAATGTGTCCCTTCAAATATAGTTTATCCATATGTTATTGATCTACTGTAACACATCAGGGGAAATTAAAGATGCATTCCGGGACTGTTTTGGAATATTTTTTAAACTGCTCGTTTTGGGCTAGATGTGTAATATGTGGTTTCCATGTGCTTTGTAAACTGTTAGTATAATCACTATTACAACTCAGTTAGATGGCTCATTCCTACTATGCGGTGCCACATCAAATAGAATTTCTTATTTAATATAGAATAGTGGACATGTTCTATTCTAAAAGGTTTTAAAAATGTAGGCAGGTGTCTGTTACCTTAAAAACACAAACATGAAAGGGAATTTTGAGCACATTTATCAGTGAATGTAAGTGATATTACCATGTCCCACGGCAAAAATGTAAAAGCCATCTTTTATTATTTTGTAGTCCTACTTAAAATCTTATAGTTATAATCTTAAAATCCAAAATGTTTTCCCGCATTAATATTGTATTTGTTATTATTATATTTAACCCATTGTGTTATGTGTCCTACGTGTGTCCCTATAATCACCCATCCTGTTTGTATTCATTCTCATGTTTCTATTTAAAAGCCCCTTTCCACAATGACATCACATTCAAGTTCAATGTGGAAAAACAACAACTATAAGCTAAGTACTTCATCTTTGTTCAATCGGTTTTCCTCTATTTCTGGTCAAGGGTTTATCCTCATCATTCTAACTCAAACTTACATGACCTCAGTCAAATCTTTTTTCTAAAAGCACATAGGAAAGATATTTAAATATGATGTATTTATTTCTTGTATTTATGTTAGTCCAGATGGCACCGCATATTAGGAAACATGACATTCCAGGTATATGACAGCAAGTGGTTTTGATTACATAATGACAACAATGTACAACAAGGTGTGGTATCAGATAGATTACCTTTGTACCAGACCCCAACAAACATTCTGGGTTGTGTAAATGTACTTGTTTTCATAAAGTTGGATTAAATTTATTTGTGTAGCCCAAAGGGCTAGCCACTCGACAATGCATATTCTCTCCTGGGAGACATCTATGACAGCTTACTGTTACACGCATGTAGCCTATGTACACTCAGGCAAAATATAGGCTAACATTTAAATGATATTTCAAGGTACAAAAGACCAACTGTGTCCTACGCTATACATTACAGAGCATTCATTTTTTTAGGAATACACTGACAATTTAAGCTGCTCATAATAAATATGGAAAAACTGTTTCGGTTCGCATCTAAGACATACCTTCCCATCCGCGTCTACCCCCAGAAGCCTGTCCTCCAAAATGTCCAAAGCTGTGTTATATGTGGAGTGCACAAATGTCCCTCTGTAGACATGGGCAATATTCACAAGAGAGTTGTTAGAGCTAGACATGTTCCAGAAGTTGCCAGTTTGATTGTGACATTGAATTGCTTCAAGGTTTCATTCTCGCAAGTGGGCGGAAATCTGGAGCGCCCCAGAGGGACTCACCTGTGGGCACAGTTCGACTGGCCAATAAGCGTGCGTCGGCGTGGTAGTCATAGTCCGGATTTATTTTACTTGTCTTTACTAAAACAAGCTCTGAAGCGGTCGCCAAATCTGCCTTTATTTATTAATATCAGTTGTATTAAGGAATATATAGAAACAGTTTATTGTTCTCAGAAATGTCACATTCATAATTTTCATCGATATTTTACAGGTCTTTAGCTACTACAACAAATTCTTACGGAGGCGCAAATAAAATCATGAAACTTTGCTGTATTTATTTGTTAATATCAGTTGTATTAAAGAGTAGGCTATACAGCAACAGCTCACAATTCTCATAAATAGCACATTCATAATTTTCATAGAAGTGATAGTTTCGCACTACATTCTTCACCCGCTACAGTGTTTGACGTAGGCGAAAGACATGTTTACATGCTTTATAATGACTGCGTGACAGGTGAGGTCGCCTCCAACACCTCGTGTGGACTCAGGTAAGAAACGAATGTAAGGGGGACATATGAATGTCATGAATAATATACCTCACCTCTGTTTTAAAAGCGTAATTCATTAATACATTTAGGTTAATAACCAGCATTATCACTTATGCCTCAGTACCTAAGGGAGAGAACAGGATTTTTATGGATCTTCCAAATTGGGTCCTAAAAATATATACATTATCCATCATCATTGGGCATATTCTACAGCTGCTATAAGTTGACCTGTGCATGATATTACTAGTGTTTTTATTGAAGGTGATACCTTTGACATAAATAAGATATAATTTTTATTTTGTATATTTCTTTAATACACAACTCCATATTCTGGTGAATAAAAAACGTATTTTGACATAGCCCTTGCAGAGCTGGCAAATAGTATATTTTGTTGGAGGATCGTGAGCTCAGAGAACCCAAAAAAGTGTCAACTAAATAATAGAAGGGTTACGCACAGCAGTGTAATATTAATAATAATAATAATAATTGCTTTATCCCTGAAGTTAGAAAAACACACGCGTCCCTGCTGCATGGCTGGGAACTCCAGTGGCCTTATTGACCTACAGTATCTCAAAAATGTCATCCCTTTGTAAAAACCCTGGAATCATTGGTTTATAAAGTTACATTCCTTTATACCTGAAAATAGCATTTTGAACAGATTTAAATCTGGTTTTAGACTGGGCACGGTAGTATCAGAGCAACTACACTGGTTGTAAAAGATATTGTCAAAGTCTTGGTTGAGAAATTAAGCCGTGTTGGTCTGTTTGTTCACCTCTCAAAGGCGTTCGATACAGTAGATCGCATTATCTTATTGAAAAAGCTGTCATTGTTGGAAATGGCCAAAGACACTTGCCCCTTTTTTCAAAATTACTTTAGCAACAGAATCCAGGCTATTGAAAATAATGGCATTAATTTTGAATTTCTTCTAGTCCACAAAGGTGTTTCACAGGATGGGATTCTGGATCCAATATTGTTCACTCTGTATATTAATGAAATCAGTAACTCTGTAAGAAATGGTACAATCCATATTTATGTTGATAATGCGATACTGAACACTACGGCTCCTGTTTTTACACAGGCTGTTACACACCTACAGTCTGATTTCCAACTGTTACGAAACTCACTTATGGATCATGAGTTGGTCATACATGCAAATAAAACTAAGTACGTACTATTTTCTAGATCACTGAAACTAGTTTTGTATGACCCTAAAATTCCTACACTAAACGTTTCTTTTATAGAACTTGTTCTTTCTTTCAGATTGGGATTTGGTAAGATGAAAATGTGTCTTAAAACACATTACTGAGTTTGTGAACAGATTATAATTTGTTTCTTTTATTCACGTCAGCATAAAATATACTGTTCAAACAACTTTCTTGTCCCTGCTAGATTATGGTGGTATGCTATACAGTTCACTGAGCCAAAACATTGACCATCTGCCTGAAATGCTGTTGGTCCTCCGTGTGCCGCCAAAACAGTGCCGACCCACCGAGGCATGGACTCTACAGGACCCCTGAAGGTGTCCAGTGGTATCTGGTACCAAGACCTCAGCAGCAGATCCTTTCAGTCCTGTAAGTTGTGAGGTGGAGCCGCCGTGGATCAGACTTGTTCGTCCAGCACATCCCACAGATGCTCAATCGGATTGAGATCTTGGGAATTTGGAGGCCAGGGCAACACCTTGAACTCATCCTCATTTTCCTCAAATCATTCCCGAACAATGTGTGCAGTGTGGCAGGGCACTATCCAACTGAAAGAGGCCACTGCCATCAGGGAATATCATTGCCATGAAGGGGTGTACCTGGTCTGCAACAATGCTTAGGTAGGTGGCACTTGTCAAATTGATGTCCACATGAATGCCGGACCCAGGGTTTCCCAGCAGAACATTGCCCAGAGCATCACACTCTCACCACCAGCTTGTTGTCTTCCCAAAGTGAATCCTAGTGCCATCACTTCCCCAGATAAATAGTGCACACATTAGGGCTGTCACAATATCAGATTTTGATTATCGTGGCCAAAATAATTCACGGTAACGATATTGTCACGGTATCTATAGAAAATCTGAAGAAAAAAAATCAGTCAAATTCATCTTCAACTTTGTTTAATGTGGTTTTTTTCTCTTTTTTGGAAAATGAATTACACTCAAAATACAAGTGTATGGAGGTGGAGAGAGTCTGTAACCATAACTGTACAAATAAAAGAAATAAAAGTTACAAAAAGAACAAGTACACTTAATGGATAGTGAAAAGGTAACCAGATGAACTGATAAACAAAAGATCCGAGAGAAGTTTTTGGAAAAATATAAAACATTTTTGCCTAGTGAATAGACACCGAAAAGGCATTAATTCACGCTAGTGTATGTCCAGACTCGTAGTTTAAGCACAGGCACCATTTGTCTATAGGTGACAAGAATAAGGTATCGAAAAACCAAGAGGAGTTTTTGGAAAAATACAACGTCCTTTTTCCCATGTGAATAGGCTAGAAAAATGGCGCGTCTTTGCGGATCTCTCCCGGGGGGTTCTAGTGGGGCTAACGAGTTGATTTCAACACCAGTGCATAGGTCCAGTCTCCTTGTTTAAGCACATACATCTTTTGTCTATAAGTGACATGAATAAGGTATTGAAAAACCAAGATGGGTTTCTGGAAAAATACAACTTCAGTTTCGCCAACTGAATACGATATTATCATATGTGTATTTTTAACATGATATCAATATTTCCTTTTTTAAATATCACAGTTATCGTCAATACCGGTATATCGCGACACCCCTAGCACACATACTGTACACTGCTGTCCACGTGATGTAAAAGAAAACAGCACTCATCGGACCAGAAACCCTTCTTCCACTACTCCAAGGTCTAGATCCGACGCTTGTGTGCCCATTATAGGCGCATTTGACAGTGAACAGGGCTCATCATGGGCACTCTGACCAGACTGCTGCTACCCAGCCCCATACACAGCAGAGTGGGATGCACTGTGTTGTGACACATTCCTCCTGAAACCATCATTCACATTTTCTGAGACTTGTTCCACAGTAGACCTTCAGTTGGTTCGGACCAAACGGGATAGTCTTTGTTACACTTGTGCATCGATGAGCCTTGGGCACCCAACACCCTGTCGCTGGTTTGTTCCTTTTCGGACCACTGTTGGTAGGTACTCAACAACGCTGACCGTAAATCCTCCCAAGCCTTGTTGTTTCAGAGATGCTCCGACCCAATCTGGCCATAACAATTTGGTCCTTGTCAAAGTCGCTCAGGTTTTTACTCTTGCCCATTTCTCCTGCATCCAACACGTTGACTACGAGAACTGATTGTTCACTTACCATCTCATCTACCAAGACCTTGACATGAGCCCTTGTTAGGAGTTGACCAATGTTATTTGCCTGACCTGTGAGTGGTCATAATGTTTTGGCTCATAGGTGTATATATGCACGCTTCTGTACTGAAATCTCTGGATGATGTCTATCACTCCTTTTCGCACACCTCACTGTCCATTATATACTTCAGCTGGCTGGGACTCCCTGACCTCTAGAAGGGCCAGACAATTGTTGATGATTTTATATAAGTCAAGAAAAAACTGCCTGTCATACCGTGAACATTTGTTGGAAGAACAAGTTACCAAACGTGCTCGAGACCAGCTAATACTGGAGATACCCAGCCTTATTCAAAACTGGGTAAAGCTGCTTTCTGATATTTTGCCTTGCTGTCATGAAATATCATTTTTAAATTAGATCAAATACAATTCATATTGTATATAAATATATAAAATTACATTAAAAATAAATAAAAAGCTACCATTCAGAAATGTGCTGGTTTCATTTTAAATATTCCAATGTGAAAGCTTCAGTTGACACTAGCACAGCCTTCAAAGCATCTCCTTCCACATCGCTGTCTTAAAGTATTACATGTTTAAATATCAAACTATGCTTTCAACAATGGCTTAGTTAGAAACATAGCTGTGATATTTTAGTGCACTGTTCCCTTAAGTTTAACAGAGCACTGAGCAGGTCACAGTACTTTCGATCATGTGTATTTAAATAAGCAGAACAAACCCATGTGAGCATGACAAAAAGCACTAAATAAAACCAGGGATGAGATCTTTGAAGTCTGGCAACAGCATACCCAAATTTGCAAAAAGCATAAAACAAACAAGTAATAAGCTATTGCAATTCTAGAAAATATTCTTAGCATAATTACCCAGTAAAATAATAGTAATAAAAAGTGTAGACCAATAGATCTCAATGAGCTGGATATATTCTGTATGGAGGAATGGTTTAAGATATCTTCCAACTTCAAGTACATTTCCAAATACATCACCCCCCCCAACACATACAAACTCAGGATATGTTTCTATAGAAGGTATATAACAAATATCTCCTAAAGCTTCTTAAATGTCCTTCTACAACACCATGCGATAATACAAAGCATGACAAAATGTATGACTCACTAGATTTAGTACAAAACAGTTCATTGTAATTGGGGTTTTTTTTCCATTTAATGACCCAACACCAAAAACAAATAGGCCTATTGTATGAATAAATCTACAGAGGGGTAGATTAGTAGTAGATTAATAACACAAAATGAATGCATGACACGTACATTTTGAGTGTTCCCGGATAAGCCGTCTTCAGTCTTTGAAACTAACATGTGCCACGTCATGGCCTGGGGCCTTGCTTCCCCCCTGCTCAAGACCCGAGCTACTGGCAAAATCATCGGCACTGCCAAAGTCACCAAATTCATCATCACTGTCAAACCCATCCAGGTCCTTCTTCCTCCGACTGTGTCTTGTCTTCTTCTGATCTGAGTCTTCTTCATTCTCCTCTACCTGTGTCGGAGAGTTAACCCTATAGGAGGAAGTGGAACAGAAAAAGAAATTGACATATCTTACCTGGATATTTTCACAGGCTCAAATGACTGGTGCCTCATATAGTACATATGCTGGAGGTGTGGTCTGTACGTAAGGGTTATTTCAGAACTAAAATCAAAGAAACCATCAACTTTGAAATCGTTAATGGTCTGGTTGGCTAATTTGGAAAATAAATATTGACATTAAGCATCACATGCTTGGTTCATGTATTCCCTGAGATATAATAATAACAAAGCTGGTATCTAAATCTCTATGGTCCGGTTTGACAGACACAGGTTCATCCTAGACGCGGACTAAAAAAAAAACCCCATCTAACTCAATGGAGAACCTCTTAATTTTCTCCACTTTTCATATAGATAATTGTTACTTCACAATGTTCTTTCAAATTGCTTTAGTGGGATGAAGGGGATACACCCTTCTAACGCTGCTCTAATGCTAGCTCAACGTTGCTCTCCCTCAGCGAGAGATCAGGAGATTACAGACAGTCAATCAATTATTTCAAGCCATTTATGAACTAAGACAAATATTTGATCTTTGCTGTTGTTGCACAACGTGGAAGCTATTGAGATTAACTGCCTTGCTCAGGGGCAGCATAACAGATTTGCATTTTGCCGGCTTTGGGAGTTTTGATCTAGAAACCTTTCAGTTACTGTCAGATGCTCTAACCACTAGGCTCTCTTGTAAAAATATAGTATCTATTTAATTAAAAACAGGGTTTCCCAAACCCCCTTTGGCTTCCCAAGCGTTTAACATTTTTATTAATTTATAAAACCCTAAACTTGCACAGCTACTTTAGTCAGTCAACTTATGATGCATACACCGATCAGCCATAACATTATGACCACCTGCCTAATATTGTGTAGCTCCCCCTTTTGCCACCAAAGTAGCCCTGACCCATCAAGGCATGGACTCCACTAGACCTCTGAAGGTGTGCTGAGGTATCTGTCATCAAGACGTTAGACATTTAATTCCTGTAAGTTGAGAAGTGGGGCCTCTATGGATCGGACATGTTTGTCCAGCACATCCCACAGATACTTGACTGGATTGAGATCTGGGGAATTTGGAGGCCAAGTCAACACCCTGAACTCGTTGTGTTCCCCAAACAATTGCTGAACCATTTTTGCTTTGTGGCAGGGCACATTATCCTGCTGAAAGAGGCCAATGCCATCAGGGCATACCGTTGCCATGAAAGGGTGCACATGGTCTGCAACAATGCTTAGGTTGGTGGTGCATGTCAAAGTAACATCCACATGAATGGCAGGACCCAAGGTTTCCCAGCAGAACATTGCCCAAATGTTCTGGGAACATCCCACAAGGGCTGCAGTTTTGGAGATGCTTTGACCCAGTCGTCTAGCCATCACAATTTGGCCCTTGTCAAAGTCGCTCAGATCCTTACGCTTGCCCATTTTTCCTGATTCTAACACAAAAACTTTGAGGACAGAATGTTCACTTGCTGCCTAATATATCCCACCCACTGACAGGTGCCATGATAACGAGATTATCAGTGTTATTCACTTCACCTGTCAGTGGTCATAATGTTATGTCTGATCAGTGTATATTGAAGATGCTCACTGCAATTTTAGGCCACTAGTTGTAAAAATGGCACTGTTGAGCCAAAAAACATTCCCAAAAATTGTGTACAATCTGCAAATCCAAATCCAACTCCTATGCCTTAAATCCTTGTTCAGAGTGCCAAGTAGCTGACAACTTTAGGGCACACTCCTGATTTGAATAAAACAAGTCACAGTCTACTTTTAATTAATAAAACGAGAATGGAACACAAATTTACGACTGTACCTCATTAACAATTGAATATTTCATTTACATGTTTCTTTGTTTTGTATATGTCAAGTCCTAAAATCAGACAAACAAATGCACATGTCATTATTAGGCAAACCTATACAAGCTCAAAAATAACTTGTTTTATGGGAATCCACCTCATGCAGGCTGAATTATTGAACATTTGCCAGAAAGGGCAACAGTAAGGTCTAATAAACCCCAACACCCTTGACAGTTTTAGCTTCCCCATATTTGGGACAATTGTGCAAATGGGAGGCATGAGCAAATGCACAAATGAAGGAAGGAGGATTTTCATTAGGATTTACCATGTCATGTAGCCATGTGCCAATATGTCCACCTTGTAATCAGACCATTTGTAGTGAGGTTCAATAACCATTGTACTTATTGATTACACACATAAATAACATTTACATATCCAGCCCTAAACGGGAAGTTTGTTTAAAAATAATAATATCAAATGTCTTTGGGGGCCTTGAAAAGAGGTTTATGAAACCCTTGTTTACATTGGTAAATGGGGTCTATTCGTTTTCACCCAGTAGATGGCAGCCTTTGAAAAGCTAAGATTATGCTGCAGAGCATCACAGTTCCCAAGCAACTATTCTGCCAGTTTAGCCTACTATGTGTGAGCTTTACACACACACACACACACACACACACACACACAGACACACACAGACACACACAGACACACACAGACACACACAGACAGTGAGAGAGAGAGAGAGTAGGAACACTCACGGAATTACGATGTCCTCTTTCTTCCCACACTTGGCACAAAGCTCCAGCTTCAGGGCGCAGGGTTTACAAATGACGTGATATGCATCCTTTACAGTCTTCTGAGAACATTTCACACTGAAATACAAAGAAACACTCAAAAATACCAGTGACCATTTCTCACATCCATTCTGTAGTAAAAATATTGCACAAATCAAGAAAAGCTTTGCATGGCATTCCTGCAGGAACACAATTTAAGTACCATGCAAAGCATTAAGTGTATAAGCGAGAAGACCAGGTACTATGCTGAGTGAAACTGCAATTTTGCTCTGCCTTCCGGATTATT
This sequence comes from Esox masquinongy, assembly GCA_016801175.1. Lineage (NCBI taxonomy): Eukaryota > Metazoa > Chordata > Actinopteri > Esociformes > Esocidae > Esox > Esox masquinongy. The sequence continues at coordinate 31,421 of JACXGI010007748.1, forward strand.
TACCAAACTGTGTTTTTCCTGTTGATGCTTTTTCCACATTGAAGGATATTACCCCTGTTTGGGTTTGATTCATTCAGAATGCAGTTTGCATTGTAGAATGATGCCCAGATACAACTAAAGTCACATCTAGGAGATTCCCATTGTCCCCACAAGGAAAAAGGCTAACAATTGGGGTTAGTGTTCAAATTCGGGATTTGTATTAAGTTTTCGTATCGGGGTTAGGTTACACTTAGACAGAGAATTAGCAATATAAAGGCTAGGATCAGGGTAAGAGTAAGGGGCTGGGAAATCCGATTTCTGGCCCCTGCAAGGATGGAACAACAAGTGTGTGCGTGCATACACTTACCAAGTTCGAGGTTGGGTTAAGGATTTGTATTTGTTGTACTTAACTTTCCACTCAATAACTTCCTTGCAGCGTTTGCACAACCCATCGTGGACCTTCGAGTTTGCCATCTGCAACAATAACACCAGCACTAGATTTCAACAGAAAAGACTAAAACCGTAGTAGATGCAATCTCAGTACAGCATTCTCCATACGGATGGTAGAACTAACTGCCAACTATTACAAATGTTTTACTAAGTATCTATAGTCCTTCATTGCGTTCATTTATTTGCCATGATGCTAGCTAGCTAACTTTAAGGACTTACCTTTACTTGAACACTCGCTCCATATTTGTCATTCTTGTATGCAATCGTATTTTGGTGCTTTTGTCCTCTCGAGCGAGATGCGTTGCCTTTTTGAGAACTCATTCTGATGTAAACATAGCTAGCTAGATATCTATACTGAATTCAGATAGCATCCGTACCACTAAACACATGGCACAAAAGACAAAATAACCCGGAAGAATATGGCCTCGTCGTTAGTGACGTTGGATAAAGTGCAATTTTACTAAATCAATGGTATAACAATTTTATACGCTAAAAATCCGCCACTCCATCTCAATAAATCAATCTTGCAACTTTTCCGTAGTTCACAGGCTCTAATCACTAGGCTACATGAATTACATTTATTGCTAAAGAAAAACATACATCACACTAGGTAACGTAACGGTTATAATGGCTTTATTGAATACAGTAAGACTAATGTATTTATAACATGCCCCCTTTAGACACTAGTAACTTAGAGGCAAATTCTGGTCTAAGCCTGCCCCCGTCTCTAAACCATTCCTTATGTGAAACAAAAAATCAACAACAGCAACAATCCCCAAAAGGAATGTGATAATAATCCTTACAAAGTATGTGACCTGAGAATTACTCTCTAATCATTAACCCGGTGGTTTGACCCCTGAATTTCTGAAAGCTTTGGAACATGAGAGTGTACACCAAAGGTATGACCAAAAACACACCAAAAAATTCTAAATGGATTTGTAACTGGTTTATAATAATATTGCCAATTTACCATTACATGTGCTTTTGCCAGGTACTTTGGGTTGCTCTTAGTCAACGTATATTGTCCATACATTAAATCCTCTTGTGCCCCGTTGCTTAAATAACCCTCACCCCTCTGACTGTGATTCACTCAAAACATTAAGAATGGCAGAAATGTTGTTTAGTTACAATACCTTGTCAAAACTTATAAATGCTGTGGCCACTGCTGGTCTGGCGGTATAATCTACTGCCTCCAGTGCCCATTTGCTGCTGCATCACGAGTTCGGACCTGCCTATATACTAGCAGAGGAAATGTTCCCTTTATTGCACTAATGAAGAGTAGTATTCTGTAATTACAAGCAGAACTATGCTATCAAACCCTTGTTGATCTCAGTGTACAGTACAAAATCTCAAAAACTAGACAAGACATTTAAAGTGTGGTGTGCTTGCCAGCTTTTCATTGTGGTATGTTGGGATAGCCAAACTATGTGAAACAATACTTGCTTGGTTTCTCTAACTTGAATGATTCAAGGGATACTTTTTTAGGATTAATGAATTAATTTTTCTAATTGTTATAATCACAGTCAATAGATGTTTAAGAATTTTTGGGATAGCCTAAACAAAAATTGTTTGATCTCAGTAGATGGAAACATTCAAGAGATATGGTTAGAGGGTTTATACTAATTGTTCAGTTGAGGTTAAGTAATATAGTCATATTAGATACATGTTGAACAATTTCAATTTTGGAATGCCTAAAGATGTGAAACAAAATTGGTTTGGTTCCATGCTTAAACAGATTGATTTTTATTTGGGGTTTGGGGTGCGTAGTCAAAAACGGAGGAGGGTATTGAAACTCTTATTTTTGCTTTGGGGAGGGTTGTGTGTTTTTTGGATGGGCAGAGGGGAAGACTATGTGATTTTTGTGAAGCTTTGAAATCAGAGATGAATTGGAAGGATGTGAAAACTGGGAGAGGGCTCTAGACATGGGCTGGAGAAACGAGGAGGGGATCAGGTCGAGTAGGCAGGGTGTCTGGCAAATACAAACAGGTTATGTAGATGAGTTTATTGTATGAGGGACTTTACAAAATGGTTGACAGTTGTACACTAAGAGGAAAGACGGAGGAGAAGGAGGTTTATGGAGAGAGGCCAAGGCAAATAGTTACCTAAGGTCAGTTGGTCTGGGAAAAAAAGGACATTCAGAGAAATAGAAAATGGCTTTAACTTTCACTTATTTGCAGGGATTTCCAACTATATATATATATATATACAGCTCTGGAAAAAATTAAGAGACCACAGCAAAATTCAGTTTCTCTGGTTTTACTATTCATAGGTATGTGTTTGAGTAAAATGAACAGTTTTGTTTTATTCTATAAACTACTGACAACATTACTCCCAAATTCCAAAGAAAAATATAGTCATTTAGAGTATTTATTTAGAAACCAGTTGTTATATAGAAAATAACTACTGGTCCAAATAACCAAAAAAAGATGCATTGTTTTCAGACCTCAAATAATGTAAAGAAAACAAATTCATATTCATTTTTCAACAACAAAATACTAATGTTTTAACTTTCAGAAATCAATATTTGGTGGAATAACCTTGATTTTTAATCATAGCTTTCATGCGTCTTGGCATGCTCTCAACCAATCTGTCACATTGCTGTTGGGTCACTTTATGCCAGTCCTGGCACAAAAGTTCAAGTAGCTCGGCTTTTTTTGATGGCTTGTGACCATCCATCTTCCTCTTGATCAAATTACAGAGGTTTTCAATGGGGTTCAGGTCTGGAGATTGGGCTGGCCATGACAGGGTCTTGATCTGGTGGTCCTCAATCCACACCTTTTATTGACCTGGCTGTGTGGAATGGAGCATTGTCCTGCTGGAAAAACCAATTCTCAGAGTTGGGGAACATTTTCAGAGCAGAAGGAAGCAGGTGCTCTTCCAGGATAACCTTGTACTTGGCTTGATTCATCTTCACAAAGACAAATCTGCCCAGTTCCAGCCTTGCTGAAGCATCCCCAGATCATCACGGATCCTCCACCAAATTTCACAGTGGGTGTGAGACACAGTGGCTTGTAGGCCCCTCCAGGTCTCCATCTAACCATTAGATGACCAGGTGTTGGGCAAAGCTGAAAATTTGACTCGTCAGAGAAGATGATCTTGCTCCATTTCTCTACGGTCCAATCCTTATGGTCTTTTGCAAACTTCAGCCTGGCTCTTTTTTGCTTCTTATTGATGAAGGGCTTTTTTCTAGCTTTGCACGACTTCAGCCCTGCCCCTAGGAGCCTGTTTCAAACCGTCCTCGCTGTGCACCTCACTCCAGCTGCTGTTTGTCATTCTTTTTGTAGGTCACTTGATGTCATCCTATGGTTGTTTTGTGATATTTGAATGAGTTGACGGTCATCTCGGTCAGTGGACAGTCATTTTTGCCCTCTGCCAGTCTGTAGCCTTGTTGTCCCCAATGTCTGTTGCTTGTCCTTATTCTTATGAACCGCCGTCTTTGAAATTTTCAAGATGGAAGTAACCTGACGCTCACTGTATCCCTCTGCCAGTAAAGACAGAATTGAACCCTTCTTTTCTTTGCCTTCCTTCATCAAGATCCCTTTAACCATGTACAAATCTCCCACTTAATCACCACCAAAGCACCCCCAGACCACCACATTGCCTCCACCATGCTAGACAAATGGTGTCAAACACTCCTCCAGCATCTTTTCATTTGGTCTGCGTTACACAAATGTTCTCTGTGATCCATACTCCTCAAACTTAGATTTGTCTGTCCATAACACTTTGTTCCAATATTCCTCTGTCCAGTGACTGTGTTCTTTTGCCCATCTTAATCTTTTCTTTTTATTGGCCAGTCTGAGTTATGGTTTCATCTTTGCAACTCTGCCTAGAAGGTCAACATCCTGGAGTCGCCTTTTCACTGTTGACGTTGACACTGGTGTTTTGCGTGTACTATTTAATGAAGCTGCCAGTTGAGAACCTGTGAGGCATCTGTTTTTGAAACTAGACACTCAAAAGGGTTTTCTAATGATCATTTAGCCTTTTCAAATGATAAACATGGATTAGCAAACATAACATGCCATTGGAACACAGGACTGATGGTCGATGATAATGGACCTCTGTATGCTTATGTAGATATTCCCACGAATGAACAGTAGTACATTATATATATATATATATATATATATATATATATATATATATATATATATATATATATATATATATATATATATATATAAATGTATATAT
>JACXGI010007749.1:2500-36054 GCA_016801175.1 Esox masquinongy
TGTGAGGTGTCCCGCTTTGATTGGTTCATTTTTGAAATGGGTAGTTAAAAAAATACAATTCTGAAATGTTTTTAAATGTACATGATTCTTTAGAAAAATAGTTTTTCTAAATAACATAGCGGTTTTAATAATACATGTATTTTCCAAATGTTACAGCCTATGTACTAGGTTGACATTTAAATTAGATTAAATTAAACTATTATAATATTTATCCCAACATGACCAGATAAATATCCTTGTAGAATTACCCAAATGAGGACAGATGACACAAATCTGGAATCGCAAAAAAACATTCAGGGAAGATTATTTTAACGTTGTTGAATCCTCAAACATGACAATTTGACATACACTTTAAAACAAAACAACTCAAGGCACAATAGAATAAAAAACAAGACGCCATTTTCAGACAGCAGTGTAATCAATGAATAACTCACCAATATGGGTGCAAAGCCAATATGTGAAATGCACATGCTGTGTTGAGATAACAAAGTCACTGACAAGAACATGTTGTTCCCCTACCTGGGAACCAGCAGCATGTTCTGATGCCTTGTCCTCTGGGTTGTATATCATTATATTGGTCCCTGCATCTAAACACACACCTAACTATAATGGACAAGCTGTTTGGGGAGAAAAAAGCTGAATGACAGTATGTTCTGGATGCTAATATAAAAAGCTTGCTACGACATTCAACTTTCCTGATTTCCTGTTTTAGATTTTTTGCAATGACACAGGAACATGCATATAATTGGATCTGACGACATTTGGGAAGAAAGAAATATAACAAAAAATAAGATGAGGTGCAATAGTGTTTAAACAGACATGTTTTTAGTTCTCGCTTCACCTACAGATGTTTATATCAGAGGTCAAATTTGGGTGCTTCAGTTTGTCCTGTTAAAGAGATTTTGCTCAGACACTTTCATCATTACTCATTCAAAATCTAACGTTCTAAGTTGCCTACTCTCTGCCCCTGCTAAGCACCTTATCCTACCTCAGATGGTGTCATTTATTGATCGCTTGCCAATTTCATAAAGATTTCCTGAAATCGGAAATAGTGTTTTGATTGCATCAATGTGAGACTGTCCTTTGTGGTCTTTATGCCTATGGTCACGTCTACACTGAAACTGGATCTCAATTGGCTTTCCTGGCTTCGCCTCAGGGATTCAAAGCCGCAATCTTTCATTTACTGGTCCAGCCCCCGAAATGCTAGGCTACCTGCTGTCACTGGACAAACGTCAAAATCTGACATGATACCATGAGACGTTGTTGCCACCAGGGGGTCGGTATTCCATTTTTAGTGCAGATGGCCAAAATGTGGGGGTCTGTCTGATGGACCATCAGTCCAAAATATCTCTCTTCAGTTCTCACGCCCCCCTCGTCTTTTCTGCCCACACCCCCTCTATTTTCACCCTCTGAAAATTACCTTCTGGTCTTCTCGCTCGCTCACTCTCTCCATTGTTCTGCTCTTTATCTCATTCTCTCTCTCCCCCCCTCTCTGTCTCTCGCTCTCTCTGTCTCTCTCTGGCCAAGTAGAGAGATATGGATGGGGCTATGACACCACTAATGTGACAGACGGGCAAACCCACAGGGAGAGTTAGAGAGCAGAGGAACAAGAGTGATGGAGAAAGAGAGCGAATGCATATAAGGGAGGAACAGATTTAAAGAATGAGGGGAAAAATTGTGAGAAAGCTTGTGAGAGAAAGAGAGGCAGAGAGTGAGGAGCGCCGAGTCTCTTACAGTCTGATCTGTCTTCATGCCTCTGGCAACGGTTGGCACGTCTACTAGAAGGTTCCGCGTTTGGCACAGCGACCACAGAGTTCTGCAGTTGGCACGGTGACAGCACTAGATTGTTCCTCAGGTCAGGATTAATCCAAGAAAGTGTTTTTACACTAACCATCTCCTCCTCTGATCCTCCTTCTCACTCCTCTCCGCCTCCCCTCTCACCTCCTTAGACTGACTCCTCCACTTGTGGCATTCCACTTTAATCTTTGGTAGCACTTGTTTTTTTTTTAGGTAGTTGTGCATTTACAGAGCTTGTTGTTTAGCGTTCCACCATTTTTGTATTTTCATGTACAGCATTTCAATACATTTTTATATTATAGCATAAATAGTAATTAGGCCTTGTAACAAATGTAAATGTAATAACTTTTCTAAAAGTAAACCTGAACATGTTATGTAACAAGCCTCAGGTACATTTTTCTTCATTATTATTTATATATCAGAGGAGTGATAAATGGATGAATATCCTAACAGATCATGTACTAAAATTCCATAATAAATGTCCTTATTTTACCCCTTATTTTAATGGACATAACCCCCAAAAGTGCAACATCCATCAATCTGGCACTCAAGGCGGGTCAAAAAACAAAACTGATTGAACCATTTAAAATAATATTTGAGTCATGATCGCTACGGCACCATGGTAAGCGGTATCGTTTCATGTGGGTTGACCTCGCCTGAACAGGCTACTTACATTCAATACAAAAAAACAAAATCTTTGCTAAAAGCTCCGCAAACGCGCTCTCAAGTCTCGTCAGAACTATCTGTTCCGGTAACCGCGGCAACCATCCGGTTCAATCCAACCACGTACTTCAACAACAGAATACGGGAACAATAAAATCCCCCCGTGCAGATTACACATGATTGATGGTGTTTTAACGGCGCGAAGGTTACGATGAACGATAGCCCACTACAACATTCATGAAGGGGTTATGAATGAGTTCATAGAGGTGATAAGAGTGCATAACCCGCTATAGTTAAGTGTAGGTATTAGCCCTGAGAGATTACACGAGTCATTTGATTAAGTTTAATTACACACATTTCAGACACTATCCCCGCAGCAACGGTAACCACGAGTAAAGGCCATTTGCGCTCTAAACTGGTAGACGAACAGGGCTGGCCCGGTTCTGCTCCAAGCCTGTGTTTAGTGGGTCATGGCGTTAGTTATACTCATTCCTTGAATGTGTTTTTATTTTGTCACATGCCTATGTTTTCTGTAGGTGTGTGCATGTGTGTGTGTGTTTGTAATACAGCATACAGATACCAAGTGTGGCTGGGTATGTTATACAGCTAGTAGATACCTGGTGTGTGTGTGTGTGTTCGTAAAACAGCATGTAAAAACCAGGTTTGTGGGTTTGTAATACAACTTGTACAAACCAGGTGTGTGTGTGTATGTGTGTGTGTGATACAGCAAGCAGATAACAGGTGTGTGTGGGTTTGTAATACAGCAAGTAGATACCAGCCGAGTTTGGGTTTGTAAAACAGCATGTACATACCAGATGGGTGTTAGTGATACATCCTGTAGGTACCAGGTGTCTGTGTGTTTATAATACATCATGTATACAACAATAAATACCAGGTGTGTATGGTTTTGTAATACAGCTTGTAGATACCAGATGTTTGTTGGTTAAAAAGGATGTAGATACCAAGTATGTATGGTTTTGCAAATACAGCATGAAGATACAAGGTGTGTTTGGGTTTGTAATACAGCATGAAGATACAAGGTTTGTGTCTCTTGGGAATGTTTTTTTTAAGAATAATAACACAGCATGTAGATACTAGGTGTGTGTGTTTGTAATACAACTTGTAAATTCCAGATGTGCAAGTTTAATACATTAAGTAGCTACAAAACCATATACACCTGGTATCTTCATGCTGTATTACAAACACACAAACACACACACACACACACACACACACCTAGTATCTGCTTACCAGGTCTGTGTGGCTTGTGAACTAAGTATCTACATGCTGTATTAAAAACATTAACAAACCTTTTATCTAGATACTGTATTACAAAACCTTACACAACTGGTATCTACATGTCTTATGAACACAGCATGTAGATACTAATTGTGTGTGTGTGTGTGTGTGTTTGTAATACATGTAGATACCAGCTGTGTGTGGGTTTGCAAAACAGCATCTATATACCAGGTTTGTGTACGCTGTTGCAGATGTGCAGAACACAAGATTTAGGAGACCTTTGTGATGTTTATGGCGATTGATAAAAAAAAAACAACACTGATTAAAAATAATGTATTGTTTCTATTCCTGACAGTTAAAACACGGTATGCTAGTAAACTGTCATTTTTAATAGAAAAATATTATTTATGGCCACATTTTTCAAAAATGAACTCATTCACATTATTGCAAATAACTGCAGACTTTAAATTGATGAATGACAATAAATTTTTCTGAAGTAGTTTGAGCCCTCACAGCATATGGAATAATAAAAGGAACTTAAATGTGAAATTATGATATTCCCTTATTTTTGGTTTGGATAGGCTTGTTGTTAATGAACCACCTCTACTGCTCTCTTTCAGTCCACTCTTATCTTTCGCCAGCGTCATCAAAACCCCCAAAACCACATGTACCTCATTAATGCATTACAGACACAACACCCACCCGTGATAACCCGTACCTCGGTGTTGTGATGGATGAAACGCTGAAGGCGGTTTGTTGATATTCATTTATTTGCTGTTCATTGTTGCTTATTTGAGTGAAAGAAAGACAGCGAGGGAATGTAGAAAGGCTAATGCCCTAGCATGCTGAGTTGCTATCTAGGAAGTGGATTAGCCCATCGCCTAGCAACCGCTTTACAGTTTGTCTTGTTTTTCTCTCCTAGGTTGCTTTGTTTTGTTTATTTGTTTATTTATTTTCTCCGCCGCACTCTTTTATACTGAGGATCCTTCAATGGAGTCTAACGCTGTTATGAATATCAATGGAGGGGCCGAGAGTGGCGAATACGCTGGCTCTCTGCATTCCCCTCAGGTAGCAAAGCCGGCGAAGGGAGGGTGGCGGCAGCGTTTGTTTCATTCTAACCCAAATCTCAGTGACTGTGATTTTTAATCACCTAATATCATGGCACGATGAACAGATTGCCACGAGTCGTGAGTCGAGGCCGCGCTAGACAAAACCGTGGGATGGGGAGAGAGGGGAAGAAAGGGCAGTAAGAGAGTGAGAGGGGTGATGCTAATTAAAAAGCCAAATCTGATCAATGCAGGAGCTGCAGAGCTGCAAATCTATGGAGTGTGTGCGTGTGTGTGTGCGTGTGTGTGTGCGTGTGTGTGTGCGTGTGTGTGTGTTTGTGTGTGGTTAGTGAGAGTGCTGACGCTCTGCTCCTCAAACCGCCATGTGTTCCGTCCTCACTGCTTGCCAAGGAGCTCACGCGGTCTTTTATTCAGCACACGACTAGCAACAATCCTACGGCGATGATGGTAACATTTTCTGACCTCTCCATTCACTCAGAACGGGAACTTCTGAACGGACTGCGAGACAAAATTATGTTATGGGCCTGAACTCACATGTGAAACAAACCGTCCCACAGCACACATCGCCAACAGCTAGCTAGCATAGCAAACATGTTAGCATGGAACACGGCTTAAACAACCAAAGCATACTTCCCATTACAGCAGACTATGTCGTCACGTTTTGTGTGTTGAATCATAAACGTTCTGTGACAGTTTGGATGTAATTATAACAAAAAGCTTTCAACTGAAAATGGAGCAGAGAAGCGTTTCCATCAGCATGTAACAGTCTCAGGTGAAATGATGCACAGCCACTGTAGTAGAGAAGTATGATAGTGTCTGCTTATTCACTCCCTATCACAGATGACAAGCCTATGGTCTTGTAGGCTTTCAAAAGCGTTTTGGTTATCAGGTATCCAAAATGTCAAAGTAGTACACTGATCTATTTATAGTGATTTAATACTGATAGCGTTTGCTTCTGAAAATTAAACAGATAATTAACAAAAGCGAAGTAAAGGATACGATTTTATAACCAAACATTACACACACAAATGTTTCAAAAAAGATTAAGATGCTGTAAGTTGTTTGTGCTCAACTGGTTGCCGTTTTCTGAAAGCAACGGGTCACATCTCGCTGCTGTGATTGCACATTGCAGTATTTTGCCTAACAGATGTGGGAGTTCAATGTTTTATTTGTTTTCAAATTCTTTGTGGGGCTCTGGGTCTCTCTTTCTCTTTCCCTTTGTCTTGCATTCTCTCTGAATGAGAAAATAGAGAATGGAGGAAAGATGAGAAGAGAGGAAATAGCGTCTGAATCACCTTGAGGAAAAAAGAACAAAAAAAGAACAAAGGTTCTTGATGGAACTATGCTGTTTCTCTGACACAGCGGTTACCCCCAAGACAACCATTGTTTGAGGCTGCAGAGGCAGAAACATTCACGTCGTGCAAGGGGGGTCACCCCCTTGTTCTAGGTGCTGAAGGGGGGGCACCGGCACCCCTTCTCTCTATTTATTCAAAAATTTGTAAAAAAAAAACTACCTCTATATGTCTCTACCCACACTTGTACTCGATTTTCATCCCTCCTTTTCAACTTGGGGGTGCCGGATTCCTGTTAGTGAAAGAGACAAAAGATGAAGAGAATAAGTCTGCTTCAAAAAGTTTTGTTTTGTAGGCCTACCTTCCTCTCTAGCATCTTTTTCACACTCTCTGTGCTATTCAAAGCTGTTATTTATGTACATGCTGCTTCTTTTCAATTTGATCTGTGAACCAGAACCAATCAACTGAAACATTCTCGCTCTCTTTGCTCATTTTCATGCCCTTTACTGCCACTTTTTTGTTTTGTTTTAGTTTTTTGTTTTGTAGGCTTTTTACATCAAATTTGCGATTTATGGCCTTGAACTGTCCGGCAGGTTCCACAGTCCGAAGACAGTCCACCGGTACGTGTCTGGCCAAGCTGCTTCTTATAACACCGCTTGCAAATTTCACTGTGAACAACCAAGACCTACCAGAAGAAGTTGCTAGAGGCCTGTCTGACACCCACCTATCTGCCTGGACGGTACAGAGACAATTCCCCACTACTTCTGTCTTTCTGTTTTTCCTTTTTCGCTCTTTTCTCTTGACAGTAGCTTTCTGGGCTTGATGATGATTGAAAGGGGTTTTTATCTTCCACTGCTGCTTAATCAACCGACAAATCAGTTAATTTCTCTGTGAGTCTGTTTGAGACTTCCTGTGAATGACAAAAAAGACAAAAAAAAAACACCCAGTGAACCCTGGTCTTTCAAAACTCAACCTTTGGTAAATGCCTTTCAGCTAGCTCTGAGAACATTTTCAGATGGAACTTTTTTTTAAAGTGGGCTTTCTTTTGTCTTATGAATGTTAATTACTTTTTATGGCCACCGAGGATCTCCAAGATAAATTTTGAACCATATCCACACTGAGTTGATTTGCCCCTCGCCTGTAAGACTCACTTTGCCCAGTAGACGAAACCACACGTATCACATTCCCTTGGCCTGTTTTAAGCCAGCCGAACTAAAGCCGTAAGACTACTCGATGGTAAAAATGCTCAGCGTAGCACCCGGTGGTCGGCGTCGAAAGCGCTGCGTCTCGTGGGACCTGGAACACTGAACAGTGAAGTCTATTTTGGTGTGAACTCTCTGAGGCATTAGCTTGGGGAGTCTTGGAGGTCTTCAGGCATGATTACTCATCGCCATTCGCCACACATCCTCCATTATGCAGTCTTCAGGGTTTTTTGTCCAAGCCCCGAGAGCCCAATCCTACCGTCTTCACTGAGGAGCCAGGATGTGCAAGAGAGACTTCTGTAAAGCAACAGGCTTTCCCGCTCTCCATCTCTTCTTAGAGTGCTTCTCAGAGGCTTCAGGCTTCCTCTTTCATTCCCGCCACCTCTTTCTTTCTCGTTCCTTTTTCTTGGCTGCTGTGAGGCTATACAGGGCAGATTTCAGCCTTCTCTCGCGCTGTCTTTTTCAATCTCTTCGCCTCTTTCTCCCTCTGTACCTCCTCTGATGTGATGAAGTATTGCAAAGCTTGGCTTCCCTTTGGCTTCACTCTGTCTTGTAAGACTCCTGTGAGGGGTCTTGTTTCTCTGCCTCTTCCTCTGTTGGCTACGAGACTATTGGGTATCCCCCTACCCCAAACACTTCTTTAGCGCAGCAGTGTGTGTGTCACCAGATTACCATAAATGAGGGGAAGGGGGGAGAATACAGAGGGGTGAGGTAAGTAGAGGGATAGAAATATAGAGATTACCAGTGGGGTGAATCCTGCAACCAGGCAGAGGAGCGGGAAACCAGGATGAGTGATATCCAGTCCCTTAAATGAACACACCTCTGTTTGAGTAACATTTAACCTGCGCCTTTCTCACTATTTACACGGTTGTCCTCATTCATTTTGTCCTTTTAATTTGTTATTCATTCATACTATTCGTTGTGTTTCCTATTAAAAGACGAGAGAGAAAGAGCTGTATAGAGGGAGTGAAGGGTTACAAACAAGAATGAGGGAGACAGAAAGTGGTAGAACTAGATAGAGGGCAAATAAAAATATTCTGAGACAGAATGTGTTAGAGAGAGGGAGAGAAAGACAGATCAGATGGAATATGAACTCAAAGAAGGAGAGGAGGAGAGAAGAGGCAGGGAGATGAGGAGCAGCAACCCTGAGGAATGAAGGAGGGAGGAGGAAGGAGGGAGAAGAAAGGAAGGCCTGAAAATAAAAAAGAATAATTTCTGCTGAAAGAAAGACAAGAATGGATTAAGTAGTCAGCTATAGAAGAGACTGTGTGTGTCTCGGTAGAGAAAGGTGTTTGTATGTATATGCAAAGGTGTGTGTGTGTGTGTGTGTGTGTGTGTGTGTGTGTGTGTGTGTTTGTTGTGAAAATCCTGTGAAACAGTTTCCCAATCTGCAACTCCACACTTCTGAATTATCATTCAGTGTCTTGCCTCGGGTCCACACACACACACACACACACAAACACACAGACAGACACACACACACAGACAGACAGACGCGCACACAGACACAGACGCACACAGCCCCTCTCTGAGAGGTAGAGTAGAATGATGCAGAACAGCCTGATGGGGGCACTGTGGGACCATAGAAAGTTACACACAAACCACCCCATATATATACACACACACACACACACACAGTTACACCTCACTCATACATTTACACACACACACACACACACTCCCCAACCAACATGCTCACTCTGACACCCGCCTGCACACACAGACACCATTCCATCTTTTCTGTGGACACAAACTTCGTCCGAGACTGTGTCTAGAGAGTGTGTGTGTATGTGTTGCGGATTAAGCTTCATCTTGTCTGACTAGTCCCAGAAAACGCCACAGACACCAGCTTGAGTCCTCCTAAATGACGGCTTCTCCTGCTCTGTCTCGCCTTCCTCATCTCTCCCTAATTATCTCTCTTCCTCTCCCCCCCGTCACCGTCTTGGTCTCTCGCTTTCTCTCCCTTCCCACCTCCCAGTGGTTGATTCCTACCAGCGTGTCAAATGAGTCTTTGTTTTCTGTTGATTCGGTTGGTCTGTGTTGCTGTCCCGGGTCTCCGTGGGGTCTGATGGTGTTTGTGAACAGACCCTCAGATCCAGCAGGCTTGGGGGGGGGGCTCTTCATTAGGGCTGTTAATCATTTCGTAGATGAGGACTTTGTTAAGGAAGAATTTGAGTTTGGGAGGGTTTACAATTACACGGTTCTTTCTGGGATTTTTCATCGTTGGTGCTCATAGTCGTCTTCTTGGTCGGCGTACCGTTGTTGGGTTAAACTGTGACGAAACCTCTATAGAATTCGGCTCGCAGTTCCTCAAATGGGAGTTTCATCGCATTTTGTGAATAACGGTTGGTAGGTGGACCCCTGACCTCAACAACTGGATGTTGCAACGAGTCCTGCAGCTGGTCAGAGTTCAGACTGGGATGTCGAGATGCATGTTCTTTCAGGGCGTGGAAGCCCCTCCTGGCCGTGTCTGTTAGATCCTTCACATCCCGGTTGGAGTTACCTGTGGTGTTGATGTTGGGACCAGTGTTAGTAAAATTCATTGTTTGCTTCAGGGCAGCGGTGTCTGGCTAGCACGCACACACACACACACATACACACACACACACACACACACACACACACACACGAATTACAGAGTGAGAGACAGAGAGAGTGAGACAGGAAGACAGAGGCCAAGCAAATTAGATCAAGACAGAGGCCCGGTGGTTTCGAGTCAAACCTTTGCGAGCTACGCACAACGCGTGGCCTACATAGATATTGTGGTGTTTTGTTGCCTTACAAAATGTAAAGTCTGTGACTGTATCCGACCGCAACTAAAATTTATGGGTGGCGGTGGCCTGGAGCGCACAAACACACGCGCGCACGCTCAGGGCCGTACACACACTCGGAACAGATGCAAGCCTTGCATTTCCTTAATGGTATTCTCCACAGTGTGATGGTTTGGTATACATCTTCAGGCTTGTGCTGCCTGTTCGTCAACTAGATTGATTTAGTTCGCCTGAAAGGAAGAGAGAGGGGTGGGGGGGTGGGGGGGCTGAACTCAAACTACTCAGTTCGACGGTCACACGATTCCGGAACTGTGTGCACAGCGTACAGGGCAGAGCACAGAGAGACATTTTCTCCGTGTGTGAACTAGTGTGTTAGAGGGAGAGGAGACAGAGGATTAGTGTAACGGAGTGTGTGTGTGTGTGTGTGTGTGTGTGTTTGCAAGAGAGATAGAAAGTGTGTGTGTGTGTGTGTTTGTGTAAATAAAGCAACGGCGCGTCTCATTGAGGATGGGATAATTGAAACCTTTGGTGTGGAGTGACAGGAATGAGCAGCAGCACAGCCTCCTGGGTAGTCCCTGCTACAGTGCTGTAAATGCCTCAATGTCTGTCTGTCAGCCGGCCTGTCTGTTAGCGTGTGTGTTTTTATGTCTGTCAACCAGCAAATATTTGGTCTGTGTCTCTCTAGCTCCCTCTGTCAACAGGATTGCACAGCCCTCAATAGCATTCCATATCCCACACACTAACCAGAACAGTACACCTGGTATCTACACAATGTATTACAAACATGCACAAACCTATTATTTTCTTGTGGTTTTACAAACACACACCTGGTATTTACATACTATATTACAAACATGCATCCACATGGTAACTACTGTATTACAAACCAACACAAACCTATTATTTACTGTATTACAGAACCGGACACACCTGGTATCTGCATGCTGTTTTCCCAACACACACACGCCTGGAATATACAGATTGTATTATAAAACCATACGCACATGGTATCTACTTTATGTATTACAAACACACACCTGGTATGTACATGCAGTATTACAAATACCCACCCACATAGTATGTACATGTTGTATCACAAACCCAAACGCACCTGGTATCTAAATGCTGTGTTAGAAACCCATACACAAAACTGGTATCTACATGCTGTTTAACAAGCCCAAGCACAACTGGTATATCCATGCTATATTAATAAAACCATACACACATTGAAACTGCTGGATGTATTATAAACACACACAAACCTGGTATCTACATGCGGTATTACAAAACCATACACACACACACCTAGTACCTACTTGCTGTTTAATCAACAAATACCTGGAAACTGCGAGATGTTACAAACATAAACACATCTGGTATCTACATGCTCTATTACTAAATTGGTATCTACATGCTGTTTTACAAACTAAAACACACCTGGTATCTTCATGCTTTATTACAAGCTAACACACAAAACTGGTATCTACATGCTGTTTTACAACCCCCCTACACACCTGGTATCTTCATGCTATATTACAATACCATACACACCAGGAAACTGCAAGATGTATTATAAACACACACAAGCCTGGTATTGACACACCTGGTATCTACATGCTGTATTGCCAAGAGACACACCTGGTACCTACATGCTGTTTTACAAACCCACACACACCTGGTATCTTCATGCTCTTCCGGTGAATGTGTACTGTACTGGTGAATGTGCGTGTACTGTACATGTTCACCAGCATAGAACACGTCCCCCACATTCATTTTATCTCTTTCCTGTTCCACATCCATACAGATATAACAAGAATGTTCTAGGTGCTGTTTGTTCCTAGTATTACCGACTTAAAAGCAGTGCTGATTTACGGTGTAATAACTTGGTATTCATCCAGAAGCACCATTATCAGCTCATGACCTGGACACACCTCCTCCAAAACTCTGCTCCGCCTCCTGTCAGTCTCAGTGTACTCTTCTGAATCCTGCTCCTGTGACATCATGACCTGAACACACCTCCTCCAACACTCTGCTCCGCCTCCTGTCAGTCTCAGTGTACTCTTCTGAATCCTGCTCCTGTGACATCATGACCTGAACACACCTCCTCCAAAACTCTGCTCCGCCTCCTGTCAGTCTCAATGTACTCTTCTGAATCCTGCTCCTGTGACATCATGACCTGGACACACCTCCAAAACTCTGCTCCGCCTCCTGTCAGTCTCAGTGTACTCTTCTGAATCCTGCTCCTGTGACATCATGACCTGGACACACCTCCAAAACTCTGCTCCGCCTCCTGTCAGTCTCAGTGTACTCTTCTGAATCCTGCTCCTGTGACATCATGACCTGATGTGTGTGTGTGTGTGTGTGTGTGTGTGTGTGTGTGTGTGTGTGTGTGTGTTACGGTTATTTTTGTAAACACAAACAAACTAAAATAGAAACAAGTCAATTGAAATACTATTTTTACACTAAAATACAAACAAACCTGTTATAAATGAAAACGTCTTAACTACGGTCAAAAACAAATGGGGATTTCAAGCTTTTTAATCTGTTGGGTTAATACGCTAACAGTTAGATGACAATATTTCAAGCTGGCCTAGCTTGGGCAGCACAGTAACAGCCCTAGATGGTCAGAAAAGGAGAAGCCCTATATAGGGTTATTTAGCGCATGTCACTGGAAACGACCAGAAAAGTATTGTACTGTCAGGAAGTGGAAGATTGTTGGGAACAGAGGGGAAAAAAATGAATTCAATATAACTAACTTAAAAGTTCACATGAACACTGTCTGTAAACAATCATACAAGCATCTTCAGGAAACTAGGCTTGGTTTTTAATGAGCCATCAGTCACCAGCAGCACCTCCACATTAAGCAAAATCAGGAGCTAGAAGTCAGGAAAAGCAACTTTAGCAGGCCGCAACGCAAACTCATTCAAATTAGTTTAAACAGAGAGAATAAGCGCTGGCTAATTCATTCCGTCTGGCAGGCAAGGACCCAGCATTTAGAAAATTCAATAAAACACTTGATCCCTTTGTATGTAGGACTCCTGGCGCTGCAGGCTCAAACAGGCCAACAGCTTTGACCATGGATACAGCAGATTTTAAAAGAGGCAAGATAAATTATGGTCCGACTGGTTCATTCAGATCACCCCCTCTATTACCCCCCAATCTCACTGTCAGCATCACCCCTTGTATCACTTCTATTGCCCATTCAAAATAATTGTGTGATGAAATTTCGCCTCGTTCACAGAAGTGGAAGGCGCAATGTACACGCGTATGAACTCGGGAACGAGCTGGCTGTGTATGTACCCCTCCCCATGAAGCTCTCCCTGAGAGTGGGGTGACGACCAGGAGATAAACTACTTTTACGACGACCACGGAGCTATTATGGAAACTGTCTTGCTCAAGGACAGAACAATATATTTTGCTACCCGCCGCCGTAAGTGAAACGGGAGCTGGTTTCCGACCCTGCGTCTCAAGCGTTCACGGAGAGAATAGTCTCAGTCTTTGTTGGACAACAGTCATTGGGCTCGGACACCTCGCTGGAACGCAGTCTTAGTGGAGACAAACCAGAAACACACACAAACATACACACCGAGAAATACTCTCTCTCTCCACTGAGGAACGATGTTCCCATCCATCAGTATTCCTTCCATTCATGGGTCACTCTAACACTGTCTTCCGCCCTGTCTTCCAGTGCCTGAGGTACTGTTTCAACCGAGGCTATTTTCAGTCAGGGTGTGTGTTCCAGGGGCTACTGATTGAATTACTCCCCTATTATCATGACAACGATTTATCTCAGATTGTCATAGACCGTGATGGCGTCCATTGTCTTGGCGCGTGCTGCACGAAACATGGCAGGGCGACGTCGATGGTGAGAATTTAACCGCAGTCACGGTGTGTGACAGATTTGTGTTTTTTTTTAGGACAGGACATGTGAAACCGTCACGCCCGCAGTGTGACAGCGGGATGGCAGCGTGTGTGTGTGCGCGCGAACGCATGTTCACCAGAGGGGTACGGCTGGTGGCGCTCGGCGCGGCGGCCACAGCACGTACGGCCAATCCGTTTGGGTCGGTTAAATTCTGCAAATTGTCTTTCACCCGAAATGAGTTACTAAATACTAGGTACACGGTACCAGCTGGTTCCTGTCCCAAAACCCTATCATTGTCATTTGACGATGAGGCTCAAAAGGACAATTCAAATCGGTCTGTTGGAAATGAGGGCTGGAGTTCTTCCAGACGCAACTCTGGCGCGCTTCACAGCGCAACGACTCCACACTGCTCATTTGCTTTCCAGCTTTTGTTCACTGGCAAACAAAAATCGATGAACTACAATAACTACATCTTCCCAGGTTTTGCCTTGTCACCAAGTTCCACTAGCCTCCAGTTAAATCTTGCATCCACTACAAGACCATGGTGCTTGCCTGCGGATCAGCAAAGGGAACTGCCCCTCTGCCTTCAGGCTATGCTCAAACACCTCATCCCAACCCTAGCCCTTCACCTTTCTCTTCACCTTGCCACTTCTGCTTAGTTATTTTGTCCAGAGTTTTTATCGAACAGAGTGCCTGTGTGTCCACAACTCAACAGCCACTATGGATTTCCAGCCCTTAGGTGGAAAGAAGGTACCCAAATTTCACATTGACCATCACGGAGCCTTTCCAGGATCTTAACAAATACAAGCAGCTGGGGAATTGTGGAAGAAGACATTCGTAGCACTATGAAAGGGGAATGGCACAATGCTTAATCTCATCCCACGTTTGGACAGAAGCTTAAAGTCTCAAAGCCTGTCAAATGTACACTGTGGAAGTGGACTGGTTAGTCTATTGGAAGTGGGAAATTCAAGGAAGGACAATGCCTTTACAATCAGCTACACTAACAAGGCCACGTTCTATATGAATGTACACAGACACACAGAATTATTCACACCCATGATAAAGACAA
The DNA here is from genome assembly GCA_016801175.1 of Esox masquinongy. Taxonomy (NCBI): domain Eukaryota; kingdom Metazoa; phylum Chordata; class Actinopteri; order Esociformes; family Esocidae; genus Esox; species Esox masquinongy. The sequence goes on from JACXGI010007749.1 coordinate 17,463, forward strand.
GCAAAAAAATACATGGAGAAAAAAGTTTGCACTCAATATGAGCATTAATTGAAGTAAAAGGACCACAACCGGGCTACGAAAAGCATTCATGACCCAAGCTAAGTCAAAGCAAACAACATGGTCCACAACCAGGCTAGGAAAGCATTCGTGGCCCAAGCTAAGTCAAAGCAAACAACATGGTCTACAACCAGGCTTGTAAAGCATTCGTGACCCAAGCTAAGTCAAAGCAAACAACATGGTCCACAACCGGGCTAGCAAAGCATTCAGAACCCAAGTTGAGACAAACCCAAAGACATTGTCTAGAACTGTCATTGATGTGTTCTGGACGTCTGTTTCGAACCAGCTGTGTTCTGGTAAGACACTTTACCGTAGCAACTTTCACAGCATGGTGAGTACAGCTTCATTAAGTGGACAGTTAAGTTGATGCTGAAGCAGGTATTAAAAATGTTCCATGCAAAAATGCTTTTATTTTTAAACCTATTCCGCATGGAACCATCCGTTCATCACGACGACGAGTAGATTATCGGAAGACGAGGACTGAGACTGAATAACTGAAAGGGCTTTCAATAGACTCGAGCCTTTATGTGCTTTATACAAAGAGTGACTGAAAGGGAACACAAGGAAATATACTGACACACACGTTTACGTAGTTATTTAACCTCTTGGGGATAGGGCCAAAAATATCAATTTTCGCCTCAAATTACACCCAAATCTAACTGCTTTTAGCTCAGGACATGGATCTGGTGCTTACGCTTCATACCATCTGAAAGGAAACACTGAGGTTTGTGAAGCTATTACAGTAAATTGGGACAACAAAGTTGACTGTGCTTAAAGAAAATCCTACTTTTACTATAACGTTAACACTTAAGCCTAAACAATTGCCAAGTCAATGTTTATCTGGAATTTAAACATAACAGGAAACAAACTGAATTAAAACTTAAAAATGTAGAAACAGAAAACGATTAACCTTGTTGTGCTCATGTACGTGTGTGTATACACTGTATTGTGCTCTGAGGTAAAGAAGCCTGATGGAGATGTTAAAGAGTCATCGATTGATAAGAGGTTTGGGGGGAATCGATCTGCTTCGGCCGGGCTTACCTCATATTTGGAAATGTATTCACTGCCACTGCCACTGCCTCTGGGTGAAGTGCGTGTGTTGCTCACTGCAGGGAGCAGGCAACCGGAACGCCGGGCTGGAATCTGTCTGTACACTAATCCCTTTGAGCCCCTGACAGCAAATTAAAGCCCATTCACGACTTTCAAAATCAAACATCTTGTATCATTTCACACTTTTCATAATCAAGTGGTTTGCAGAGGAAGGCAATTTAAACAAATAAAAAGCTCACGCTCAAAAAGCACAACCCCCACGCCTCCCCCACTGACTTCCAACACCAAAACATGTAAGCAGAACAGATAGACGAAACCCAGTAACAGAACAGAGGACTTAAGACCACTTGACATTTTTAGTGCACTATTTTCGGACCCAGCCTCATTATGACTGCACGAGTGCACTACCAAGGGCACAGTGGAGCATTCAGGACACACACGCATTAGTAAAGGATGCAATTAAAAACAAAAAAAGTGTTGGCTGGAGCTAATGGCAAATTACCGGGAATGGATGGAAGAAAAGAGAGAGGAAGAAGGCAATGGCGAGGGAGGCCCGATTTGGCTCTGCAATGAGGGGAGTAATTTGGAGGCATTTCGGGAAGATGAGTTTACCCGGGCTCAGACGCAACTACTTTATCACACACACACACACACACTCTTAAATCTCAAAAAGGAGGGAGTGCCGTGCCCCTAAACGAGGGCGAGGGATTAAACCGTCGGAAAACATTGATGGAGAAAAGACAGACCGAGAATACACCCCCCCCCCACCTCCCTTCCGTCTCCGCCTACCTCTCATCCACCGCCACGTGGAGAAGAAACAGAGACGACGGGCCGGTGACAAAACCACGCCCTAACCCCCTCCACGGCGCCCTTTGTGGCACGGGCGCCGGGTCACCGCCTAGCACACTGCGTAGGGGGCTGGGTGGTGATAGGGGACACGGCGCCAAGCGTTCATTATGTCTCAGTCACCGTGAACTGACAGCAGCGTTAAGATGTGATGGCAGCTATGAGAGTCATTACTTAGCCCGCTGGCATGGCGTCGCCGAGTGCCGCCCTGGAATACAAACGCGCTGTTTACTGTGGCGGCGCCGGCACTACCGAGGGAACGGGGAGATGGACGCGGCGTTTGTTTTCCGCTGCTGGGGCGGAGAGAACGAAGACGGACATATTGTTTATTGTGTTGCGAGGGAAGAGACAGAATGAGGGCTGACACATTGCTCGTTGTGCTATGAGGGTAGAGTCAGACACGTGCGAGTGAGTATGATGTGGTTCAGTGTGGTGTTGTTGTGTCACGGTAACAGTGCTGTCCAGACATATAGCCTAGCATCGATGCTGTGGAGAGGAACCGATGTACCAGGTCAGAGAAAACAGGAAGAGAGAAATTAAAACCCAGAAAGGGAGAGATGAGTTTACTGGGGGATGAAGGTTGAGGGAGGTCTGTGTCCAGGCACTCTGTGGTGTGCCATGCCTAAGAACAGCTCTTAATTGAGGTATTTTGGCCATGTACCACACCCCTTTTGCCTTACTCCATGCAGCATAATGCAACTAACAATATAAATGTCTGAACATAAAAAATAAATAAATGTTTACGCATTTATATTGTTAGTTGGGTCTTTTTTTAAGGAATAAGTGGAAAGGTTCATTGAGCCATGCTGCCAACACCCAAAGGCTTCCAGCCACAAATAGGGAGTGCAGGAGTTCACAAGACGTCTAGCCATGAAGATCTTGACGAGGAAAACTCTGAGGAGGACTGTGTAGTCGCGTCCTCAGTGTCACAAGGAATTATGACCTCATAATCCATGTCACCGTACGAAAGGGGCCAAGGAGTCCTCCAGAACACAACCGTAGGTTAATAGCATTGCAAGAGATAGGCGAATCGGGTGAAGACGTCGCGTTGACCGCACCTTTGTCCCGGACATCCACCACTGAGGTCAGGTTCATTAACTGGTTTCCAAACTCGGCGCTGATGAATTGAATCCTGAAGTGCTGTTCCGGTCTTTAGTGCTTTCGTTAGTGCTTCTTCACCTCATTCCAGAGTTAATTCTAGACATCGGCGTGAATCACCCGGGTCATTATCCAACAAGGATTCTGAGAGGGAGACGACGTTTCCTGGCTAGTTAGTCTGAGACAAAAAAGCAGAGGACAAATGTGGCACATCGCAGATGGGTTTAACTTTTTAAATCCAGAACCAAAAGGTGCCAGAACACAGAGGTATCTCTGCGCGAACATCTGTTCCGGCTGGGCCATTGAGGCCGTGTTCAAGACGGACACAGCAAAACACGGCCATTGCCTCGAGGAGCACTTCCACCGGCGTTGGCTTTACGTCATCCGCAGACGTTTGTCTCCTCCTGGACTGACGTCAACTGCAGGTGAGTCTCTCTCTCACACGCACACACACACACACACACACAAACATCTGCATGAAACACGAATGAACACACACAGGAGCACACGGAGACACACAACACACACACACAGCAGATAGTTGAGGCCTCTTTTCTGTTCTCTCTCTGGGATGCTACGGTGTGCTGATAGCTAACAGTAGGGTGTGTGTGAGTGTGTGAGTGTGTGAGTGTGTGAGTGTGTGTGTGTGTGTGTGTGTGTGGAAACGCTAAAGTGCTATCTAAGTACCGGTAGAACTTTGTGCCAAACAGAACACCAGACTCTTTTACTCCCATTGACCAACCAGGAAGCCTTTTACCCCCCATGGACGAGTGGACAATCTAGACACCCACCGCGGCGCACACACAAATACACACACACAGACATACAAACAAACACACACAAACCGTGCTGTAGTTTCTTTCGCTGCACAGTGAGAAGAAAATGAAGAAGCCATGAAAGAGGACACTGAGCTAAGTACATACCCAACGAAGTTATCTTACGAACCAGTTCAGACCAGAACCCTCACTACAGCCCAGACTTGCCAAAGCAGGTCATAGACATGAAAGACAAGCATTTGTATGTCCAAAAGGTTGTGTTAAAGCTTTGACCAGGAGACACATTATAGCTGTGTGTGTGTGTGTGTGTGTGTGTGTGCGCGCGAGTGTCTGCTAAATAACGTATGTTATTGTGCACATGTGTCTATTAATCAGATAAGTAACCTTTGATACTAACATGGAGTTGCTGGTCAATATATCCCAGTCAAGTGTCAATCGTTTGGATCACAAAGAGCCTCTTAATTGGAGTGGGAGTGGGAGGGTCTTAAGACACCTGACAGTTACCTTAAAAAAATTATTTTATGACTAACTCGTACTTTAGAATGAGTAAATATATAAATCACTGTTAGGAATTTGAGGGAGATTATTCCAGATGTGTTTGTTACAATTCTGTTGAGGTGGAGAAAACCTCTAATGTATATACAGTGTTTCTTTAATGGTGACCTCTATCACATTTAAATAGACGGGCAGTTTGCACAGGGACGGTACCTTCTGAAATCGATAACTAACCCTAACGTTAATGCTTAACCCTAACACTACCCTTTAACCTGAACACCTAAGATGTCACCTGTAGACATCTCCCCCAGGGGAAATATGGAATCACACAGTGAGCTTTTTGGGATCCCTGTTGAAAGTTTTACAATAAAGTACATTTGGACTTTGAATCGTACTTCATGAATGTGGAACGCACTTTCAGAAATACAATTATAATTCCATAGCACTGGCCGCATTTCTAGAGACGTCAAAGCCATTCTGATTTTGAGTATATAAACCATAACATCCCAAATGACATCTTTGTTTATATCACTAGCAGTGTTTGGGCTTTGAACTTCACAAGGTGGGAGGCAGGCTCTGAGACTTGCCTTACATAGCAATGGGCTGAGAGATCAGCCAATTAAAAGTAGCAGGTGTTTTGCTATACTGCCTCATTCCGGTTCCATTCTGAGGCGCTCTGAAACCAGATGGCTTGACAGGGGAGAAACCGGATGGTGGATGAGATTAAATGCATAAATACATACGTGACGGTCCAGGCCTTTGTGTGTGCAGCTTTCTGTTCTCCTTTTCTGACAGCAAAACGAACAGCGAGAGGGGAAAGAAAGAGAAAGACCTGACAGCCCGATCCCATTATCAGGTATGAGATCTGTGATGGACAAATTGTACAGAGGGATGAAGAAACGCCCTCGTCTAGCCTTCAGTCATCCCTCGCTCTACCTTTTTTCTCTTTCCCCTCAGGACTCCCCAAATCCTGACCTTAAACAGACAGCCCAGTGGAGTTGCATATCCATGCTCGCCCCTTAGTTCGGGAGTCTGAAATTGTGCCCCGTATTTAATTGATTCAAAAGGAAATGAATCTTAATGGAAACCCTCACTGGCCCCATCAATACAAATCTCCGCAGGTTTGTGCTTGAATACATGCCTTTGGATGCTAAATGAGGGATACTGATCGACATGGGGAATTGGTCCCAACATGTTCCAATTCTTTGGGTAGTTTAATGAAACCAAACGGGCTTGCTGCAGTCCCTCCTTATCAAATAGCATGTCAAACAAAAATCAGGTGGTTTGGCCCAGAGTTGCTCTGAACCTGCCTTTGAGGTAACGTCTGTCTTTGGGCCAAATCCTGCCCCCTAGAACACCTCCGCTGAGGTTTGCTCTGCGCAACGCGTTCATCACAAGGTTCTACGGCTTTATTCAAAATATCACGATCGAATCTAACTGAAAGCTTTATATGCACTTTGGACTGTAATATAAGCCGGGCAAGTTCTAGCATTTTACGACAGAGCCCTGACTGAATAACAATGCAGGTTTTTTCCCGTTTCACCACAATAGTTCATTACGGCTGCCTGTTAAGCACATTCCCTGCTAGGGCCACATGTGGCAAAGCTTTTTACTCCGACGCCCACCAGAACAGCTGAAGGTACATCCAATCTGGACGGACTGTTTCAGCAGCCGAGTAAACAATGGCCTCATATGCACGAAATATTCACAAAGCACGACGACGACGAGGGGGGGGGTCGTCAAGTAGGGCAGTCTTATTAGTGTGACACAATCGAGGCGTAAAAACTCATGCCCTGACCTACTCTTTACTGGGAGCACCTGCATATTGTAGAGTGCTGCCGCTCACAAAGACATCTAGGTGCACAATGAGAAAAATTTGCAGCGATCAAAGCTATAATCCTAATCAAAACTGTCAGTGCAGACTTTACAGGCTCCTGGCTTTGTCTCTCACACTTGCTTCTTTTCTCCTAATCTCATCCCGTTTATATCTCATTCTTTGCGCTCTCTCCCTCCCTATACTAACTTCTCATCACCCCATAACTCCCTCCCTCTGTTTCTTTCACCCTCCACCTCCCTCTGTTTCTTTCTCCCTCCACCTCCCTCTGTTTCTTTCTCCCTCCACTTCCCTCTGTTTCTCTCCCTCCACCTCCCTCTGTTTCTTTCACCCTCCACCTCTTTCTCTCCGCGCTCCTCTTGATGATTTTGGCTGGCTTCAAATGCTCACGGAAATACAAAGTGAGAAGTCGTAAATCCAACACGAATTGTGTTTAAGTGCATATAACGTCCGGAACGATTCTTCAACCAATCGGAATTTAGCTGCTTTTCATGTTCGCTAACATTAGTCACTTTACTTCATTACTAAAGTTAACTAACTTAATGTTGACATGTAGGTAGACCCTTTAACAGGCCGTCTTAATTAATCAGAAGAAGCCCTGACCCTTTAACAGGCCGTCTTAATGAAATCAGGAAAGGCCTCATTTGATGTGGCGGAATGCAGACAAAGTCGTGACACCGTTTATGAAGTTCAGACAGGTTCTGGTTCCTGTGTTGCAATTAGAGGCTGGTTTAATTTGTGGCCCCATGGTTCATTCAGCAGATAGGCTGACGCTGGATCTGAATACGGCAGCGGGCGAGAGGGAGGCATATCGAGTTGGGGAGAGAGAGGAGAGGGGGACGAGATTAATGCAGAGAGCGTATGGGAGCAAAATAAATGTTCCACCTGTAAAACAGCACTGTGCCCTCTTGTTCCACACACACACACACACACACACACACTAAAACCCTTACACACCGACATTCTCAGCCCCCACTCCCCCCTTGACTGACTGTCTGTCTGTCTTCCTCTCTCCTTTTGCCCTTTATGGTCTTTGTGAGCAGTCAGTCACCTCGAGTTCCCTCTGGCTCAGGCGGGGTTGGGAATGGGATGTTGAACGGCAGAAGAGTGCTCGTTGTGTTGTGCAAAACACACACACACATAGTACACACCTCACACAGAACCCCCCCCCCCAGCAGTGATGTAATGTAATGAGCCGTTAATGTAAACAGGACCTGTGAGTGTGTGCAGGTGTGCAGGTGTGCTAGTGTGAGTGTTATTTGTGAATTTCCAGTTGAATCGTCAAAACCGATGAAGTAATGACTTTCCCCAGCTGAGCCTTCCACTCAGAAACGCACGCACACACAAACGCACGCACACGACGCTCAAATACGTCTGCCCTACTCCTGACCCATCCTTGTTGGTGCCTGGCAGACCACTTTGCTTGGACTTCGGCAACTCAAGGGCAACCGGTACCATACGGCCCATCCAGCCTGGGAGCCCACGGCCGTGGTCATCAACAGCCCGGGAACCCCCTTGTGGAACCGGCGTTCCATGAGTCTCGGGGTGACCCTGGACAAAACCCTCTCTACGGAATGACTCAACCTCACCCCTGTTACAACATGCCGCGGCCCGTCTGGAGTCGACATTCCACTGGCTTCCTGAAGCTGGCACGCACTACAAGACAACAACTAATACAGTAATCCAATAATATACGTTTTCATACTGGTTCCCTGTGGGAATGGAACATACAACCCTAGGGTGAGCTACACGGAAATGGAACCCATGACCCTGTGAGCTACACGGGAATGGAACCCATGACCCTGTGAGCTACACGGGAATGGAACCCATGACCCTGTGAGCTACACGGGAATGGAACCCATGAACCTATGAGCTACACGGGAACGGAACCCATGACCCTGTGAGCTACACAGGAAAAGAACCAACGACCCTGTGAGCTACATGGGAACAGAACTCACCAAGTGAGCTACACAGGACCCACTAACTTCAGGCCAAACTCTGCTCTCTTGCCCACCCCGCCCCTCTGGGGGGGGGGCAGCTCCCAGTCCGGCCGGTCAAAGCTTGTCTCTGTCCTGACACCCCAACGATGGAACCAGCTTCCCTGTGAAACCAACACGGCAGTCCCTGCTCAATGCCCCCACATGTCTGAAACCTAGCCATATGTGAACTACTGCGTGTGACGTTCGCCTTCCTTTTAGCGATGACTTTGAAAGCAACATCATTGGCTAAATTACACATACTACTAGAGCATTGTTCCACCCAGCAGTCTAAAGGTGAATGCTCTCAACTCCATGTTGCTCTGGCTAAGAGTGTCTGCTAATTGACTAACGCGGAATATCTATAAAATGAACGTGTGCATCAGGTCGAAACAAAGCTCGTGCGACTCGAGTTTCGCAATTAACCGGAGAACCTTGTCCCTTTAAACAGAGTCTTGATGGAGAGAGTGGGGACAGTGAGGAGGACATTCTTCTGCTCCTCGTTTATGGCGGAGGCGGCAGACACTTGCGTGCGGGGGCGCCATCAGTCCGGTAAAATAAAACAAGCTCATTATTTCGGTGTCTGTTCTCTCAGCTGTGCCACACAACTTGGCACGGTGAATGAGGAACACGGTGATGACTTCACAGAATGCCATCCAATTACAGAGGTGCATTTAGTTCGCTTATAGTATCAAATGAAGCATTTTCAAGAGCTGTGATCAATAACAATAAATTGAGCCATTTTAATTATTAAATGAGACAACAGTGATGAATTTAACAAGGGTGAAAGCTGCGGTATGACATTAGAGAAAAGCATTATCAGTGTAGTCACTGGATTTAATCGATTCATTAATTACGATTGACTAAAGCTAGCTGTGTGAATACTTTCTTTATATTTCCGTGTCATTGTTTCTATTGCTGTTTTAAAAACACCCTCACGCACAATCCCATCTGAAACTCAGACTCTGTGTGTGTGTCAACTGGCCCTTGGTATTAGTGTAAATCCACAGGCTCGTTATTCATACGTCAGTTCTTCTTCCAAACGATGGCGGGGGTTATGGGAGGGTTATGGATTGGTTGTGGTTTCAGTTGTAGATTTGCCCGGTTCATCTCTTCTCCCCAGGCTCCGCACTAAAACCCAGGCCTTATGACAGGACACTTGGATGAAAAACATTCCAATATTCGCACGCAAACACCCCTATCCAAACCCAGAACACACACACACACACACACACACACACACACACACACACACACACACACACACACACACACACACACACACACACAGACCAAATGAAGGCCACGCGACAGTCCTCGTATTCAGATGAAAAACACTCCACGGTTTTCGTTTCAAGACAATCCCACCTGAGTGGAAAGGGTGGGGACGCCGTGGAACCAGACAGGGAGTAACAGAAAGAGGGATGGCTGTGGGCTTGGAGGAGGATAGAAACCTGGAAACGAGGGATGAAAACTGAAAGGATGACTTCCTCTGCATTTCTTCACCCGCTACATTTTAAGGGACAGAGTGGGAGATTACATTCCTCCATCCATCTCTTTCTGCATTTGGAACCAGAGGTAGAAAGAAAACTGCCCTCCCTCTTCGTTCTCTCCATCCCACTGTACTCTCTTTCTCTCTCTCTCGTCACATTTTAGATTTATGTCTTTAATATATTCTGCATTGTGACACAAACGCGCACACACGCACACACACACACTTTCTGACTCGGCCATCATTTATCATTGCGAGTCAAGCGTCAGCTACCACAGGTAAAGTGAGACGTGCGCTGGCTGGTTCAAAGCCAGCGAGCAGGGATACGCTAAGGCACACACACACACACGCACACACACACACTACCATCTCTTCTCTCTCCACAACCGATCTGGGAGTAGATTAAAGAAATCCAAAGTGACATTTCTCCCTGTCGTTCACACAGAAAGATGAATGATAAAAACAAGCGATGAAAAGAAGAAAATACACATAAAAGATTGGATTATCAGCTCCAGCTTCTCTCCGTCTCTGTCTCTTCTCACTGTCTATTCTCTCAGTCGGTCCTATCGCTTGGAGATCTCTGAAAAATATCTGGGTTTTTAGTCTCATGTTTATTCTTGTTTTATTCCAACTAAAATGTTAACTTTTTTTCCCCTCCCAGATGATCAGTGATCAAGAATTGGAACCGTTTAATATCCAGCGATCAAATGGACCGGGCTTCTCCTCCATGTTAACCCTCCGGTTCTAATGAGATCAGAGGAATGAGCCAATGACATGGGCTTCAACTGGATCTTTCTTCGGGCCCTATAAAATAACCTCTTTCTCTCATGGAGTAAATAGACTTTGATAAACACACGTTCTCAGCTAGATTGTGGTTCTGTGGATGTCTTGGGCTTCGGGATTCGGGCTCGAGTCAGTTAGAACTACAGCAGGTCTTTTCCACATATAAAATTAAAAAAGATGAATGATTGACTAGCCAACAGGACAATGCTCTAGGTTATTTATTTTTTTTAGAAAAAGTTAATTTAAATTAAGTACTGCACGACTATTGGCTATGTATCCATTCAACTGCCAAGTCCTACATGTGAGGTAGTTCTCACAGTATCCAGGGAATGAAAAGTTAATCATCAAACAACCAACACTACAACAGGTAATTTGCAGTCTTACAACTCTGACAAATAAAACAAGTCCCTTCCCCTGAAACATCAGAAGACGACGGCTCGTCTTCTGATCTCCTAATGGGATGATTAATTTCAGATGTGTGTTCATTTATGTTCATTTCCATTCATCTTCTCGTTAGCTAGCGGCCTGCATGACCTTGAGACGGTGTTGTGACGGCAGGCAGGTTCACGTGTCCCAAATGGCCTCCGATTCCCTTCACAGTACACCCCTTTTTAGGGGTGTACCCATAGGGCCCATAGGGCCCTGACCGAAAGTAGTGCACTTTGCAGGGCACAGGCTGTCATTTGGGAAGAGTGCGGTTTGTGTTGCCGACAGGAAGTTGATGACAGGAAGTCTCCCCGGGGATCGTTTTGTTTTGGGTAGCAGATTAAGACACATCACTGCATGTGTCTGGTCAGAGCTCATCTAGTTTGTAATACGTTTATTCATCAGAGAGGGGTTCCGTAATGACATGAAACACGTACCGATGGAGAGGCGCACGCACGCACATGCACACATTCAGTGGTTTCCGCAAGTGTTTTCCTAACACCACTTTCTCATTACACAAATTTCAAAACCAAGTCACCTAATCACCGTCCCGCTTTCTCCCCAAGGACATAATTATATTGTCATCTCAGCTCCTGTCCGATCTCTCTGTGTGTGTGTGTGTGTGTGTGTGTGTGTGTGTGTGTGTGTGTGTGTGTGTGTGTGTGTGTGTGTGTGTCCGTCTTTTCTGATGACGAGATATTATATTAATATAAAGCACTCTGAGCTCTGCTTACAGTGAATGACGAGGCACAGTGGAGGGAACGGTTGTAGGCAGATGAATATCAGATTCATTTTTGACTTTCTTTAATACAGTCTATCTACATTTCTCGGTTGCAAGCAAAACACAATTGACTGAAATAGTACAAGTCATATTGACCATAAAACCCAGCTGCAAAACTTCAAAGGCTGTTCTTTTCGTTATTCCAATATTAATTTTTTCCATAGGGTATTGCTAGATCCACGTCCGCGTTTCGAACAGGCTTACACAATCTCGGCAGTTTGAAAACAGTGTAAATATCTGTCGGAAAATGGGACTTTCATCAATATATTTTGTATTTAGACAATATTTTTTATTGAGTGAGTTGAGGCAAATAAGTTGACAAATGTCACCTTGTCCTGATGAGACTTACACGGTAATCTAAACCTGAGCTGGGGTGAGCCTAAACTAAACAAACACCTTATTTGTCAGACCCCAAAGTGAATCTAAAATTCCCTATGAGATAAATGAACGGTGTAATAAAAAAAAGGGCCATTTTCAAATTTTGCCGCTGGTGATTTCAAAAGACTAGCTAGGTAGCAAACTCCCGTGAATATTTAAAGTCCCGTTTTGGAAAACCCTCCTTCCAGAGTGGGAACAATTAGACAAGGAAGTAGAGCTCCCGTCATGCTGTCGTCAAGGCCAGAGGAAATGTGTCAGCCTGTAATTTCGTGGCCAACAGGTACAGTACTGATACAAAGTAATCGGCTTGATTGAACAAGGACCATCATATCAACCTGTCACTAGTGTGACCGTCACTAGTGTGACTGAGCGATGCGTGAAACTGTCAGTAAGCTCAATCAATCAATGGTGGCTCAGTCAAACCTAAGTGCAGACGTGCACGCTTTTATAGGAATGCATTATCACCGGCCTAACGAGCCAAACATAAAACACTGCCCATTTAACTAAGCTTAACTGTAAAAACTTCTACGAATACAGTTTTGGGTGGGACAATAATGTAAAAGTGGTTGTTATCATTCAGTTTCCCAGTAATTGAGCATTTCAATTAAACTCTGTTAATTTAAAAGAGAGAACTCTATTAGTAATTAGGAAAATAATGGGTTTGTTCAGAAAAACTCTCGTAGGGATCTCAGTAACTAGGTGAGAGAGAACGGCTACGGAAAAGGAACCGAAACAGATATCAAACACAATTATCATGTCATTATTTCTGTCCTCAGCCTCCTCCCAAACTCCATCATGTTTCCTGATGACGAGACACATACACAAAATGTGCACTGACAAGCGTAGGCAGAAAGTTAACACGCACACACGCACACTTTTCTTAATGATGTGAGTGTCAGCGCATAATAATTATTACCACTGTATTTGAATTGATGATAGGTGGTAGCTGGGCTGTAATTGATAGGAGAGGAGGGAGTGTGTGTGTGTGTGTGTGTGTGTATGTGCACTGATTGAAATAGTCTATGAAGCCAACACATTCTCACAGTCTAACATCAGTACTAAACGTTTTTAAAGTGCAAGCAAACGTCCGTATGTGAAGCGAAGCATGACGAGGGTCGTGGTGCAATGACGTTTAGGGGAAGGGTTAGGTGTTTTTACTCAACGGATAAGAGTAAGGTTTTGGGGAGAGATAAAACAAAGAAAGGTAAGGTTTGTCATTCGATGCATTTGAACATACAACCTTCGGATTCACAACTGGTGGCTTTTCAATTTATATTTTGCACAAACGTCCACTATAGTCATTAATCTGGTATGAACCGACTGACAATGCGGCCTCTACCACCAACACATAACATAGCTCATGTGCTTTCCATTATACATAAGAGGCCCACTTTGGTTCTTTATATCACTGCTATTTAATCCAGTCCAACGACATTCAACTGCAATATGAGAGTAAAACACAGAACCGCATAAATAATGTAAAAACCATACAAATAAAAAATGACACTATATACAGCAAGTGTTGCACACAATAGGTTACACATAAGCTTGGTTATTTTGGTTTTGAGCGAGTGAGGTGTGCTGAAAATATCAAGTTCAAGGGTCTTCCGCCGTTTGTTTCAAACTTCGGCAGTAGAAAACCGAAACGAATGACATCCAAAGGTGTAGTGGGGTTTAGGAGTGCCCAATGTGAGATATCAACCTATTGGAGTATCGGATGTTGAGGAGTGAATTGAGCAATAGGGGGGATTTGCCTAAAAGGGTCTCTTAAATAAGTTGGTACCAGTGAGTGTAGCCAATTACAATGAATTTGTTAAGGGGCTTTTTAATGGCAAGCCTGTATGTTTTATTGCTACAGTGGATGATTGGCAGGATGGTCATTTTTATAAGGGTATACTTGGTAGCATGGGTGAAGGTTGCCTTATAACGGAACAAAATCCAGAAACAATACTGAGTTCAACTTTAGACTGAAGGTTATTGATATGGGCACTGAATGACTGCTCCAGCAATTTAACCTGTACAAATAACAAAGGTACAGGGCAGTACAGTATGTGGCCAAATGGGAGATGGGTGAATGTTTTGAGGTGCCAAAACTTTGCCAGAGTTTAATGAGTTTTACCAACCTTCCTCTGTGCAAGTAGCTTTTTCAAGGTTGTCCCGTCCAATTATTTCTGCAGCCTTGCCTGTACCACTGATCTATCAGAACTAGGGTCATACAATAAAATAAAATGCACAAATCATTTAGGATTGTATCCAACCGTTCATTATATCGTCTTTATCATGTATAACCAATATTGCCCTGAAACTGCTTTGGCATGTTTCATAACAGAAGGCAAATGGTATTTTCGTGTCGCTTCCACACCTGCATTCGCAATGAGCAGTGTGTGTGGAGCAGCACATAAAGGGTTAAGCAGTTAGGATACCATCCCCCCCCTTCTCTCGCCACTCGTCACTTACCTCTGTCTGAACCTTGCTATGGTAACTACACTGACGTACCTGTGCCACGAGTAATTGCCAATTAATCCGGTGTGTGAACACGCAGGGTCTCGGCAGGTGTGCACGCGTCGGAGTGTTATCACACATTCCACATGTGCTTCCGTAGACCGGCGTTGGTGCACAGACCAGGGAAACCGTGCCCAAGCATTACCCTGCCTAACAAATAACTGAAAGACCGCAAATTAGCGCGAGACGTGCGGAATGCATGGAAGCAAAGCAGGCGTTTTTTTCTGTCTTTCGGATACATTTGGGCATCACACATATCCGACGCAATTTAAATCCGATTTGCCAGACAGGATATGGCAATCCGGTTTGGATACCACTTGGATTGGCACTCTTCTGTGTACTGCAAAATGTCAAGAGAGACAGGAACAGCTCAGGACTTGAACTTTAAATAAAAAAAATTCGAACCTAATAACGTACTTTGAAATTCTAAACTGCTAGCTACAATGATCTCAGGCACCTTAGCTGTAGACACTAGCTAGCCACCAACTACAACTCTAGCCTAGCTATATAGCTGAGGGAACACAGAGACATCATTAGATGACTGTCTAGATTAAATAATTACATTGTTGGTTGAACACAAACAATAATGCAATTCTAAAATTATTGTAAAACCATATTATTCATGAAATAATAGCAGGTAATTTGAATACATTTTAAACACTGAAGAAAATACGGTTAAATGATTAGCACTTAAGTAGCATGCACAATCCTAAAAGTATTTTAATGTCATTATTTCATAATGTAGTGAATGTTAAAATAAAAAGAAAAGGGTTTATTTAATATTACTGTGAATTTAGGCTACCTTGTGATAAAGGCTTGGCAGGAGCACATTTTTGCTTATTTTTTTAATTTAAGGAGATAGATCAGACATTATTGCAGATAAATATGTTTACCAGATGAAAGCATCCACCCAGTTCCCCCTGGAGGACACTATTTTAATACTGACACATTGCTATCACCACCTGTTCTTCAACAGATTGGCATTTGTGGTGAATCAAATATTGTACATTTTGTCTTTCTGCTGGTTCTGGGATTTTAACCAATCCCTGGCCATCAACCCATTTAAACATTTTTTTTTAAATGGTATATTAGCTGATTAGATCTGTATACTGCCTAGCCGTCAAACCTTCTCATCTGAAGTGAAACAGGTTTCACTTCAGATGACAGGTTTAAACTTTCACAATGTCTGGTTTTTGATTGATGGCATTTTAGATGTGTGCGCAGGTTTACTTTTGTGTTACCTTTAGCCAGGCCAAGGTTTGCATGTGTATCCAGTGTGTGTGTGTGTGACAGCTTTAGTTATGCTAAGGGTTGAGTTTGACAGCTAAGAAGCCGTTTGATTCCTGTTTTCTCTCCATCTCCATGTTTGCTCATGCTAGCGACCTGACAGGCCTTACCTAGCTGACCGGTCTTATGCATTCATTTATGGATGGACGGACACACACACAAACACGTGCAGGGGTGAAAGAGAGGCAAATTGAGTGGCAAAGAGGGGTAAAGAGAGGCAGAAAGACAGAGGAAAAAAATATAGTTTGCATATTGGAGTATGCATTTAAGATAACGGCTATCTCCTCGTTGTGAGACACTATGTTATGACAGAAAAATTAAAGTCTTGATTAGCTGAAGATGGAAAACAGAAGCTGAAGCAGGGCTAAAACGACAGCAGGCCAAAAAATAAGCAGGGGACTTGAGTAGGGACCTAGCCCATTAACAGGTGATGAGAGGTGGGGTAAAATGACAGCTGTTGGGGCTCAGGGCTAGTCCTACAGCAGGCAGAAGAAGCAGGGGATTTGAGTAGAGAGCTAGCTCATTAACAGGAGCAGATGGCCAGGTTAGGGATTATAGTTACGTCCAACGGACAGTGGCTTCTACTTCTGCGGGCTATCAAAACTGAGCACAGATTGTGTTGCGTTGGTTAGTAACCTTTTGGCTACTTTTGTAGATTTTTTTAGATAACGGCACTAACATGCCGCCATGAATCCTACAATACTATGACGTAGGTACACACATTGTCTTGTCCTGATAGTAAGGAGTGTAGCAAATGTGAGAGGAAGATTTGCATCCAAGAACTGGCTACCTGAGATTCCTTCTAAGCTAACGTTAGCTAGCTAGGCTACAACCAAATCTAAAGTTTGATGCCGGCTTTCAATAACATTTGAACTCCCAGAGTTTTATTTCCATTGTCAAGAATGCAAAATTTTTCTTCAGGAAGGGCCAGTCTTGTTTAATATTTGTTTTATGTTGGGTAAAGTTTCAATAAAACACTAAACAGATTTGGGGATTCTCCGATGCCAAACCAAAGGGTGCACAATATTTTTCAAGGGCAAATGTAATGATGACCCCATCCTGTGGCTCTTCACTGGTAGAGCACACAAAGACAGTCGCTGATGTGTACATCAAAAACAATACAGACGCGCGTGCATAACCACACACTACAGGCACAGATACACACACATTCTCTATGACAAAGAAGTTTGTTGATATTGGCATCAGCTACAACCACAACGTCATGCTGAACACGCTAACACCACTGCTCAACGACATGCTGAACATGCTAACATCACTGCTCAACAACATGCTGAACACGCTAACACCACTGCTCAAACGACATGCTGAACACACTAACACCACAGCTCAACGACATGCTGAACATGCTAACACCACTGCTCAACGACATGCTGAACACGCTAACACCACTGCTCAAACGATATACTGAACACGCTAACACCACTGCCCAACAACATCTCTGCTATTGTTGTAATAATATCATTTAAACAACATGCATTCAGCAGAGGCAACACATCTAACCCATCCAAAACATTTACAATTTCCCAGGATTCAACGCCCACATGTTCATAACCTGTATGTACATTATTCTGGTACTCAACATCCACTGCTTCATAACCTGTATCGTCTACGTTATCCCAGTATTCAACACTCACTGGTTCATAAACTATATTGCCTACATTATCCCAGTATTCAACACTCACTGGTTCATAAACTATATTGCCTACATTATCCCAGTATTCAACACTCACTGGTTAATAACATGTATAACCCTTATCCTGTCAAAAACAGAAACACCTGGAAAAGTGTTTCTATTTGCACATGTGTCAATGGGATTGGGGACTTAGCTGCCTGTCATTGTTCACACCATTTGCAACTACTGGAAAACGGATCAAAGTGTGGACTTCTGCAGACAGACAGATGTCTTTAACACACACACACACACACACACAGACACACAGATACACACACACAAAATGCAGAAGAGCGAGATGCTTTATTAAGTAATTCGGCTGACAATTGCTTCTCTTCATCTGTTGGTTTGTTTATCGCCAACGTTTATAGGAATAAATATATTTCTACTGTCAGAAAAAGCTGTGTTGCCAGAAGACTTTCGGGGTGATCGGTCTATCTTTCCTCCTTGCCTCTTCCTCCTCTCACGTCTTTGTCTTCCCTGTCTTTTTGTCTATCCTTTTTCACTCATTCAATTGAAGGGCTTTATTGGCATGGGAAAATAATAACAATAATAATGAAAAGCTCTAATAAATAACAAAAGTGAAAACAAAAATAAAATAAGTCTACAATTTTAAGTAGTCATTACACATATATTTTAAAAGGATTATGGCGTTTTGAATATTATTATAATACAATGATGTAAAAATGTGCAAATATTTACAATTGACAAGGGAAAATAAAGACACATGAATATGGGTCATTCTCTCTGTCAACACTTACTGCTTTTTAATTAAATGGAGAATTACCTCAAAATAAGAAACTATAATTGCACTTCTATCTCCCTCTTTTTCTCCCCCATTCCCTCTCTTTGCTTTACTCCCCTTTTGTTTTTCTGTCTTACCATTTACTAACAGTAACTCCTACTCTTTCTCTCTATCACTTTTCCATCTTCCATCATCTCGTCATCCCTCTCTCCCATTCTCTCTTTCTCTCCACCTTTTGCCTTCCTGTCCAAGTGTCCTGTACACCACACCCTTCTGTTTGTGTTTGTCATGGTGTGGGTGTAGAAGGATGGAGAAGATGTAGAGGCTCATAGTTCGTGTGTGTGTGTGTGGATGAGTGTGTGTGTTTGGATGG
>JACXGI010007750.1:6472-27962 GCA_016801175.1 Esox masquinongy
CACACACACACACACACTCATTTTAAAAAGTCAACAGGTTATTGACTTTTTAAAATATATTTTTTGTTGTAATTGTTGTAACAAATTTAAAATTTTTAAATTTCAACAGAAGTGGTGCTGGTTAGCAAACACTATACAGGACAGTGTATCCATTGAAGCACAATGATATTGCCAAGGAATAGGTTAGTTTTTACAGTGTTGGGCCTGTAAACAAAAGAACGCTGGTTTAAACCATGAGAAAAAAGGAAAAATCTATGCATGTTCCCTTGGAAAGAACTTACAGGTGCAAGTAGAGTTAAGTAGTTCTGGATAAGAATGTCTGCTAAACGACTCATTTGAATGTAAAAATAAAAAAGGATAAACGTGAACTGAATTCAGTTTGAATCATTCCCTGGATTAAAACTGGAAGTGCCAATGGTGAAACCAGCATCATTCCTTTATGGTGAAATGTGTGCAACAAGGACTTTCCAAGTTAACTCACCATGTCAACATGACTCCAGACAGAATTGCTAAGATATAATGGTTGAAAAAACAGTGTGTGATGTTTAGACAAAAACCAAATACAACGGGGAAAAAAATCTGAAACCATCCTGTACCAAAACAAACATTGAGTCCAGGAATATTGGAGAAAGATGGAGTCAGGAAGACTAGGTTGCAAATAACTATTAAATAAATATGAATTTATTTAATATACTGATATATTTCGCTGACTGGAACTGGGTGCCTACTCACACATAAAAGCAGTGTCGTCTTTGCTGTCAGAGTAGGGGTAATCCAAAAGGTGGGGTCTATGGTCATTTCAGGTCATTTATTGTTTGGGTTCTCATACGTATGATGGGTATGAGATGGGTTGCATTAGAATAGTTGTTGCTCACTTGTTCTCTTCTCCTTTTCTTGTTCACCGCGGTTTCCCCTCAGGTACTCTCTGTGTCGGCTGTTTGTTGCAGTCTTTTATGATAGGTGGGTGGCCTGAACAAGGCACCTGCACATAACACACCTGCAGTGCCTCCAAAGCCCGTCTGATAACAGGAAAATGCTTTTTTTAACTGTGGACTATTTCACCGGGTATCACTATCAGCTTATGTACATTACCTGGTGTTCCTCTTCACCCACCATCTGAGACAATACAGTACCTACCCGTGTCTCCAATCAGTCTGTCAGCACTATAATTTCCGACTGATCACTTCGATATTACATCACGTCCGGTCGTGTGGGGCAAGTCGAATTTCACGAATTGCAACTTGTCTAAACAATTTCCATACATTACATTTTTAAGAGCTCAAAAAATGTTTTAACCTCCATACATTTCTATAGAAAATGGCGGTGGGCTAGCTGAAAATTGATTAGCAAAACATACCGTTGCTTTCCCGTGCATTTACATTTTGAACTTGAAAGGTTTTGCTTTCCGACTCCTAGAAACATCCGATAATGGGGGTGGCCCATAGTAGGGAGACGTTAGCTACTAATTACAGAAGAGAGCTCACTTCAGATGAGCGAGTTACGTTCAAAGCATCAAACTCAACCGAACATGCTGCCAAATCATCACGATTCTATACAATATCTATGACGTTTGTAAGAAGTTTTGATGCGATGAAACGGTTGACGAAAAAAGAAATCACGGAGAAAATATATTGCTGATATACTGATTTATTTGGTGGTGGTAATTATTATTACCCCCCCCCCCCAAAAAAAAAAAAAAATCGGCGTAGCGATGTCCCTGCTGCTGATGAAGCAAAGTTAAGAATAAACCTCCAACATTAACAGGCAAGTCCAAGGAATGTTCTTACCTGTTTCTTGTTTATAGGTATACTCCACTCCTGAATCTCCTGTAGCTTCCGTCTCTGGGATTTCAAATGTTCCCAACCAGTGGTATACCCCATATAATCCGTCAACTGAGTTTGCACTTTCACATTTGTCAATCCGGTCAATGCAGTCAATCCAGCTCTTCTTATGGCCCTCAGGGCAGCTGGTAACCTATTGAGATGGAAGTTCATTCGCTTCCATTATTTACAATGTTGTCTAGCTAGGCTGTAGCACACTCCTGCTGGGCCCGTAGGATTCTATCCATAAGACTCTGGAAGGTAGGTTGTGCTTCATGAAGTCCGAATGGCAGCACCTGATTATGGTGCAACCCTCTGGACATGATGAAGGTCTTCTCTCTGGACTTTGGGGAAAGAGGAACATTTGAAGCTCCATCATGTCATTTTGCAGGAGACAATTCTCATTTGTTAAGGTGTCAACTGGTGTCAAAAAGGGAAAAAGGTGTGACACCAGCACATTGTTTCTCAAGTCCGCAATTCCATTAATAAATTAATCTTGTATTGTTTTACCGGTTTTCTTTGGCCAGGATGTTTTACCTAATAGTTAACTTGGCCTGTGTTTACAATGATGTTGTATAGTCTCGGCCAGGTGGCAAGGATCTTTCTCTCTGTGGTGGGGATGAGGATTGGAATTCCTGGGGTTGGACTGCTTGGTTGTAATCCTTTTGCTGTGCCTGCTATGCCTGGGACGTGCACTCTGAGTTAGGGCCATACGGCCATCATCCTGTCTCTCACCTTTTCAACAGGCACAACGAGCATCAGTCGAGGGGCCGATTTGCTCCACTCACGCCTCCTTAGCTACGTCCAGGACTCCTCTGAGCTATCAGCTATACAGCAGTATGAATAGAGAGAACCCAGCTATAGAGGCGGAATAGTGTCGTCTTGGGATATCTGGTGATGTAATCTATGATCACCCACCAGGATGTTCTGATGTCCCTGTGTTGGTTTCACTAATGGTCCCACAAAATCTATTCCTATATGATAAAACCGGGTATCAGTAATAGGCAAACCGATCAATCGATTCCAATAAAAATAACAGTTTAGTATAGTATAATAGTATATAGTTTAGTATAGTATAATAAGTATAATATAGTATAATAAAAAATTATGCTCAATGGAGATTGGGCTTGATTTTTTTAGGTCAGGACTGGGCTGAATGTGTGTAAGCAAAACAGTCCCATAAGGTTTAGGAACCAGAAACAGTTGATTGCCACTAAATGCATTGTCCTCCTGCCGTCCATTCCAGTCTGAGCCAGCAGATGGAGCCATTGTTCAGAAATATACCTCTTCTATAACGATTCCCATCTCATTGCTACAGTCCTGACAGACATGGCTAAAGCTGAATATGAACACAATTCAAATACCTTTATGAATATATCATACTTCCCCAGCTGTGTAAGAATTCATCTCTATTCAGGGATTAAGGCTTAAGACTGAAGGGTTTACCTGTGTTGCTGATAAGAATGGTCTAAGCTGTGGTATACTAACAATATACAGCTCCGGAAAAAATTAAGAGACCACTGCACCTTTTTCTTTCCTTTCCAAAAAAGTTGAAAAGGCAGGTTTTGAGTGAGGAACAGAAGTGTTCAATTTGCAGTGGTCTCTTAATTTTAACCCTTCTGTTCCTCACTCAAAACCTTCCTTTTTGACTTTTTTGGAAAGGAAAGAAAAAGGTGCAGTGGTCTCTTAATTTTTTCCGGAGCTGTATCACAAATCCCTGAGATCCCGTATTGCTCTTATATACCAGTCACCAACACAATTGGAGCAGTGTAAAGTGATGCAATGTCATACCCGTGGTATACAGTCCATTATACCATAGCTTTCAGCCAGTCAGCCTTCAGGATTCAAAACACCCACTTTATAAGATCTTTAACCCAGTCCTCTGGACCACCTTAGACCCCGAAGATGCATTTTTCTTCTGCACAGCTATTCTTCTTCATAAATATGCATGCTTTGACTAAAACAACTTGAGTTAAATAATCATTTGGTATGGCATTACACTTGTGACACAGAATTGTGGGTTTTGTTGTTGATCCACCCATATGTAAAAATGTATGCAAACATGAACATAAGTTGATTTGTATCAATAATTCTGCTATATGTGAATGCTTTATGCCATATTTGCCATTTAACAGTCAGAAATGACTTATAGTCATGCACACACATTTTCTCATATGTCTGGAATATAAACACAAACACACACACAAAAACACACACATGCATTTTTCAGCTGACACAATCCATGTGATTACACCGCAAAGAAAAGCTGTCAGGAGGAGCTCAAGAGCTGGTGTCAGCGAGACTAGGTGTTCTTATCTGATTTTTTTCAGTATAGGTTTATTGCCATTTGGCATGTGTATCTACGTCTTCACAATCTTTTGACTCTCATGGAAGAATTCTTTTGAATGAGCCAACCATGTCTGAACATATTCATCTTTGTAATGACTACTAATACACTAAAAAACTGCAAGATTGCAAATTTCCTTACAGGCATAACATAAAAGCCCTAATAAAATACTGTCTGTATGTCAAAGGTCATCATATGAACGCTAAGACACTTTATTATTATTTTAATTCTGACCAGGTAGGTACATTCAATAAAAAAATATTTTTTGAATATATTGTTGATACATAGCAAGGCAAAGTTATTCGGTCATTATAGTTAAATCAATAATTATTCTAAACTGTCTAAGCCACACCATAAACATGCTGACATACTGTGCCATTTCTGTATTGAACATATAACACTGTTGCCCAACACCTGTTCTGTTACTGAAGTAAACATTTTATTGTTTAACCTATTCAGAAATATTGTCCTTCAGAATGATTGTTTTCCTTGGTAAATATGAAAACAAGTTATGAAATAATTTAATTGTTGTTTATAAACACGATCTTACACATTTAAACATTTTATTGAGGGTATGTTTAAATAAAACATTTTCTCAAACTTTTGTCAGTCCTTAGCTCTCGCTTGTGGATTCTCCTCTTCAGCTCACCCACAGGCTTTTGAATGGGGTTTAGGTCAGGGGACTGGGATGGCCAGTGCAAAAGCTTGATTCTGTAGTAATACTTTGAAAACTTGTCCTGCTGAAAGATCCAAGAAAGACCCAGCTCACTGTTCATTACAAAAAATATATATTGTATGCAGTTTATACTGTAATAATGGGAATGGGAATAATGGGAACTTGACACATATTCTACATATTTATTTTTTGATTAAGAATGTAATCTCTTTTGTAACAATCTAAAATAATTATAAGATTAGATTTTGGGGCGTTTCTGATTTTGCTCATCTTTACCAAGGTGAGCAAAATCTTTACCAATAATTATGAAGAGCATAGTATATACAGTTGTTCCCCGAAGCGACCATGTAATGGAATAATTGAATACAGCCTGTTTTCCTCCAACACTTGTTAATGAGCCATGAATATAAACAGTGAATGTTCTGTTGAAAACAACTATGAGAATTAGCCATGGATGTAGTTTGTGCTCTTCAGTTTACTGATCCTTAGGCTCTGCCTGGTCCTTGCTCTTCAGCTTGGTGCGGACTACTGCGACAGTTGTGAAGAAGTTGCCCATGAACAGAATGAGGAAGGAGATCCCACATATTGAGATCTAGAATGACAAGCAGTATACGGTACAGTCCGTAAGTATTTTTACAGTGACACAAGTTTGGTTATTTTGGCTTCGTACTCCAGCACTTTGAAATAATACAGTGACAATGGGGTCACAAGGGCATGTTTTGTACACTGAACCCCCATTTAAGGTTACCAAAACAAAAGCAGTTGGACAATTGGTTTCACCACTGTGTCCTATTAGGCAGGTGACCTTTTTGCATCATTGCTGCATGCACAAGAGAGCTGTCAGTGTCTGGTCTTGATTTTTTGCTTTGCATTTGGATTTTGTTTGCCGGCATCTGACAACACAAAACCACGGACGTGTCAATGCGTGTCAAACTGGCCATCATGTTCCAGAATCATGATGTCAGAATAAATCGATCAGAGACCTAGTCAAAACACTGGTTGGTCCAAAATCAACTGTCTGGTACAATGAAATGAAAGAATGCACTGGTTAGCTCAGCATTGGGAAATGACTTGCTTGACCAAGGGAGGCTCTAGAGTGGATGACCAAAGGATGCTAACCATAACAGGGAACTGAAAATCGCAGCAGTTCAGGCCTTGCAGAGCATCACCATGGAAGATACCCAGGATCAGGTGATGTCTCTGGTTCACAGATCACAGGCAGTCATCAAATGCAAAGGATTTGCAACTAAGTACCAGATATGACAACTTTACTTAAGAATATGTTCATTTGTCCAATTACTTTTCTTCTCCACTATAAATCCTTGTAGATCTTAGGAATGATTTTCAAAATTTTCCCTGTTTCTTGCTGTTTTAAACTTAGGAGGACATGAGGTCTTGGCCCACACCTGAGGAGTACCAGGCTTGAAAGACCCGTTGCTGTCCCGGTCCAAAGTCCTCCTGGTTGTGTTGTAGATCAAGACGATACCTGGCGATTTCAGCTACCACTGTGCTGACACCTCCCCCTCCCCGTGTTGTCCCTGACCTTGTCCATCTGGTCATGCTTCCGACCTGGACTAGGTTTAAATAAACTCTGGACTCAGCCCACATGCATTTATTAACTATTACAATTTGTAGTCTTAATATGTTCTGGCACAGCCAAAAGAGGACTGGTCACCCCTCTGAGTCTGGTTCCTCTCTAGGTTTCTTCCTAAATTTTGGCCTTCTTAGGGAGTTTTTTCTAGCCACTGAAATTCAACACTACTGTTGTTTGCTCCTTGGGGTTTAAGGCCAGGTGTTTTGTAAAAGCACTTTGTGACAACTGCTGATGTAAAAAGGGCCTTATAAATAAATTTGATTGATTGATTGACTTTTGGTTCACTTAAAATGGATGGGGGGGCTACGTGTAAAAAGTTGTATGCAGGTACACTGCTGTTCAAAAGTTATGGTCGCTTAGAATTTTCCTTGTTTTCCATGAAAACATACAGTACATACCCTTAAAGCTGACCACTTTAATTTGAGGGTTAGTCGTTCTTTCATTTAAACACCTAACTAGTCAAGTCAAACATTGTTTCACTGTTCAAATTCTTATGGATGACACTGAATATGGAGCGACTGGAGAGTGGTCGAGACAGCTGCTATGACTGCTGATATAACAAACAAACAGATAGCTTTGTATGTACATTATATGTTTAAAAAATATATTAATATTGTATTGCCGAAGGAACCCCTAGCCCCTGTTTACGCTTGCACATTGCTAAGACGTGAAACTCTCTGTATTATCATAAATGTAATCACAGTACCATATTTTTAGGGAAAAGATGTCGTCACACTGACCTGCCACTCTCTGCAGTCTGGGTGCTGAGCCATCCTGAAAAGAGACAGTCCGTTGTAGAGTTGCCAGAACTGCAACACAAAACTATCTTACTTTACACACACACACACACACACACACACATCTTAATAAGCAAGCACACACAAACACAAACATGTAAACATGCAAGCCCAAATGCCAGGTCAATAGAATGTTCATGGAAGACGTGTATCCAAGATAATTACTAAAATGTTTAAATACTTGGAACATGTGGTGGAGGCCGCTTTCCAAATGGGTTCTGGATGGGCAGGGTTTGCATTTTAAAGACATTTGGGTTATTTTATTAGGCTAAGGAAGCTAAAATAAAGTATTTGGAAAATGTAAAACCCAAGTCAGGTTTAGGAGCATCTTAAACACCAAAACAATGTTTTCCAATATGGCTGAAACTTTCTGCAACTAACTCTGCAATCCCAACGCAACACCAACCTCAGTCTAATTGATACATGACAGAGCAAACGAGCTCTAGCTCAAATATTGCTGAGATGGGAGGAATCCCACGGGTAGATCATACACTCACATGACCAAAAAACAGGAAGGGCAGAAGAAAGGTCAGCCCTCGCCACATCCAGGACTGAAATCCCTCTAAAGGATAGACAGACATAAACACGTGTATCTCTTTGTAACAATGTGGAGAGTGGTTATGGTACTGAGCGTCATGTTTTTACAGTGTCTCACCCACAGTCAGGTCCATGTTGTGTCTTTCTCCCAGGGTTCTTAGTCTGTACAGACAGCCACTCTGATAGTAGTACTGCATACAGTGAACCATGCCTGTGTTGTCACACACACACACACACACATGCGCACACGCGCACACACAGGAGGTTGACTTTGAAAATATTTGTTATATTATTTGTCATTGTTAGGTTTTTAACCTAGTTTAGCTTACTTTGGTACAAAGAGAAGGCAAGGAATTGGTTCCTGAAACTCTGGTACAGGTGTCCATCAGGCCTACGAGACAGCAGAAAAAGACTGATGAATACAACATAACTTTCATGGGATATCCAGGACTTGATATGCTGGTCACCACAGGGGACAGTTTGATCCCTTAAAGCACAAGGAACTTGCCATGGGACAGCCTGGTTGCAGCGTCAGGCCAGCAATGAAGGGCCACTTGTTTAAACACTGGGCCAAAAAAAGTGACAGATCTGTTGATGAGGCCTTGAGTTACTGTAGGAACCAAATCCAAACAGTTCCTGTAAGTCACTCTGGATAAAGGTTTCTGATAAATGCTTCCAATTTTAATGTAAGAAAGGAAAAGTGAAAATGAGATTCAGATGCTTATTTGAAATCCTCTCTTATAACTGGAAGTGGCGAAATAGAATCCAATGTGGTGGCTGCGTGATCATTCATTTGCAAAAGGGACTTTCTGAGTGAGCTCACCATGTCAGCATGACTCCAGACAGAAATGCTGAGATGTAATGGTGCAACACCCACCAGCCTTTGATCCTTTAACAATAACAAAACAAAACACGAAAAAAAATCAAACGTCTTGATGGACAGACAGACATGGCCAAATGTGAACATGAATAAAAGCGCAGCATTCCAATACCTTAATGAATGCATCGTTACTGTAACATACTGTGTTACAGTTGCTGTGTAAGAATTCATTTCTAGGCAGGAGTAGGGAGTAGGGAGTAGGGAGTAGGGAGTAGGCGCTGACGACTGGCAGGTTTACCTGGACCCGTTGGTGATGAGAATGCTCTCTCGTATGGTGAGAGTGCAGTAATACCACAGCAGCAGGGAACTGAGAACTGCATCAGCGAACCTAGACAGGGTGAACACACACACACGCATGAGCACACACGCACACACACACACACACACACATACAGACACGCACGCACGCGTACACACACATACAGACACACATGCGCGCACACACACGCACACACACACACACACACACACATACAGACACGCACACGTGCACACACACACATACACACACGCACACAAGCACAGATGCACGCACATGCACACGCACACACACGCAAATGCACATATGTGTTAATGTATGTTTTTCATGCCTAGTCACAGTATGCAGATTTCTTGCACTTGTGTAAGAGATTTTCAGGACTTCTAATAGTGCTTACCTAAAGTTCACAAAGAAATAACAAATGAAGGCATACAATAGCAGTAGAACCGTGAGGCATAGCTTGAATTTCTCATATTCATCTTTGTAGGCAAATCTGAGGAAGAAGATACATTTTTTAAGATATGTTTTCAGGCACATTCCTGCTTTGTTCAGAATAGAGACAGTGGGAAAAGATATGAGATTTTGCTTAAGGAGCAGTGGACTGGATTTTAACCCATGTGGCAGCGGTATATAAGCATTGGAGGCAGTGTCTTAAACGTCTGGCCACGAAGGATATACATATTTTACTTTAACACCATTTCTCTCCACAGTTTCGTGATATACAATTCACGATTAAGGACCCACTTCATTGCAGCAACTCCCAGCAGTCTGTACATTCAGTAGACATTTTTATCCAAAGTGACTTACAATCATGCGTGACTAAATGCTCATCTATGATTGGCCCCATGAACTGAAACCACAACCCTGGTGTTACCAGCACCATTCTATATTATATTTTTCATTAGGAAGACTAAAGGGTTTAAGTTTTCTATAAATATATAATTAACTAGATGTTCAAAAGTATAACAGTTAAGAAATCGACTGAAGTAATATACTCACTTTGACTGTTTGCTCAGAAGAGTCACATTTACATTACCAAGAACAAGTCTGAGATACAGCCTGTAGTTTGGGAGATAGGAAGATAGCATTTCAATTTATTTAAATTACAGTACATCGTCTCAAAATTAGGCAACGAACAGCAACTCTCCCCTGGCATTTATATTGTAAGGATATTCATACCCATTTTCTTTGGGAAGGAAAGACTCCATTTCAAAGAAAGTATTGGGTCTAGCCTTGATGTGCTCCTTGATCCCATCCAAGGTTTTGACATCCTCCTCTGTCAGTCCCTTCTTACTACATCTGTTGAAAAAAGATGAATGGAAGACCTCACAAATTAGTATGTGAGGGGGCTTGAAAGTGATACATACTGTGTGTGTGTGTGTGTGTGTGTGTGTGGGTGTGTGTGTGTGTGGTCTTACCTTTTCACTAATTGAGACATGTCCTTCAGTCGTTGCCGCTGGCGGGCAATAGAAGACGAACAATTGATCTGCAGCTTGGAAACCTCATCAAGTTTCTGTAAGTATAGCCTGTGGCTCTCCTAGCAAAATTTCAAATATCATATCAATATACAAAATACTGACAATAATGGACAGTGCATATGAATGATTCTTTGTTAACTGTGAAGCACCGTGACTCCTGTATGCTACACAATGTACCTAACTGCTCTACCTGATGGGATATTAGATAGAATCTGAGATCTTACCTGAAGCTGATGATACTCTTCCTCTACACTTTTCCACTCTTCAAGTGCAGTGGTCAAACTTGGAGGCATATTTTCCAACTTTTGTGAGTTTGCCAATAGCTGATATCTTAGTTTCCTTCAGCAAAACGTTGTCCTCTGGCTAACTGAGATGCTGTACAAAATGACAGGCAATTGGAACAGGGCACTGCTATTAGATTCACCAGGAGGCAGCTGTAGAACAAACTACATCACTGATCACGTAATGTGAAAAACTTTATGGGCATGTCTACTGGGCTGTTTATGGAAGGCATCGAACTTTGACTGTTACTAATAGCCTTGATTGACATGGACATTGTTCCCTCTTTCAGTTATTTATTCATGACATATTTCATCTTCTTTTCCAAGTCCAACTTTCTGCTGATTTGATTTCCATAATACTCTGATTAACTTCAGCTGTGCACTGTCAGAAGGATTTCCTTATTCTTGTTTACGTACTGTATAA
Source organism: Esox masquinongy (assembly GCA_016801175.1). Lineage (NCBI taxonomy): Eukaryota > Metazoa > Chordata > Actinopteri > Esociformes > Esocidae > Esox > Esox masquinongy. The sequence continues at coordinate 17,566 of JACXGI010007750.1, forward strand.
TGTGACTAAAAACTATCAATCATAGCTGAATGGACATTCGTATTTCAGTAATCTATTAATAATTAACAAAGCAAAGAGGCTATATTAATTAGGTAGGTTTCATTTCAATCCAATATGGGATTGAGAAATAATTTCCTAGGGTTTATAAGTGTTTTCAGATGCAAGCATGTTTCATGGTGTAAGCCTAAACTATATTATTAATGTACAGATCAGATTGCATAGAGATGTTCTAATATATTTTGCCAATACATGATCTCTCTCTGCCATCACTTACTATGGGTTCCCAGGCAGTGCTCATTGATGTGGGTGTCACAGACTTTAGGATCCATTCATCCATAGTGCAGTTTCAGTAGGTATTTTATTGTCCTTTCCTCAGCCCCTTTCATTTATCCACAATAAAGTAAAGTGCCGGACTGTCCAGAAAAAGTAAGGTGGTGTTGTTTTGTATGTCGGATGTCCTTGGACCACACCTCATGACTACCTGACCTGGTGACACCTGGCTATCCCTTTCCAAAGTCCACCTGGTTTTGTTACAGTCCTGCCTGACGATTCTTGCAGTCACTGCCCACAGCCAACTTGGCTGTTCCTAATCTTATCCACCTGGTCATGTTAACGATCTGGATTCTGCCTAAAGACTCTGCACAAAGACCACCCATTTATTTGACCAGCTGATGATCAGAGGGGTATTCCAGGAAAATAGCAATATGGCAAATTAACAACAACAAAATTCCTAACATATTTTTATTCTGCAAACGTTCTTGTGGTCCCCTCTGATTGTCTATCATGCATGGCAACCGTTAAAACTCCGTCTAGGCTACTACAGTTTGGGTTATGTATCATGCTAGTATAAGTGACAAATCCAGTTTTTTTGGATAAACCGTCTCAACATGCAATAATATTGATGTCTTCCAAAAAAGGAAACATTTCACCCGACTCTATGACTCACTCCGGCCACTCATTGGTGTGGGACATTTCAACAACATTGTTGGTTATTGTGCTTAACGTTTTTTAAGGTTACATTCTCAATTGTTTTCTCCATATAGCACATTTTGATTGATCAATGGTTTACTGCTGGAAGTACAGTAGAAATGTTTACTTTCTGAACCAGAGGGGGCGGAGCATATAACTCTTATAACAACACTGAGCATGCGCTGTTTTACTGTTGCGGTCGCAGATGATAACCGCCATAGCTTTCGACAAATTTATGAAACCGGGCATTTGACCCAACATGCAGAAAGCTGGGCAATCGCCGGACTGAGACGTACTGAAGAAAAGTACCTCGTTGACAGGTAAAAAGGCGAGCTGTTGGCTCGCACTGCACGCATTGACAAACTTACATTTATTAATCTAGCCGATGTACACGGACAGGTAGCTAGCTTTTATTGCCTCTTTCTTGCCTTAGTAATGTAGCTGAACCATGAAGACATCTGTATGGTGTGTGTTTGATCATGCATATTTGTTACCTTTCCCGGTTTAGGTAATAAAAGGACAATCAGACATGTGTGCTGCTGTCTATGTGTTGTCTACGGTGGCAGGGTACGTGCTTACCTCAGCATTGTTACTGAAATTCCCAACACTTCTGCATCGTCGGAGGAGAGAGCCATTCCTTAGCAGGCATATATCCCATCGTGGAGGTGAGAGCCATTCCTTAGCAGGCAAATATCCCATCGTGGAGGTGAGAGCCATTCCTTAGCAGGCATATATCCAATCGTGGAGATGAGAGCCATTCCTTAGCAGGCATATATTCTATCGTGGAGGTGAGAACTCCCTAGTAAAAAAAAATCGTTAGGAATTTCTGTCATGATTTGGAATCATCCTATTTGATTTTTATTTCCTATGAAAATCCATTAAGGCAAGTTCAGCGGGATTGGTTGCTTTAAAAAATCTTATTAGAGAAACCACAAAATAATCCTATAGGGTTGGTCCCTTTCGAAATTCTATAAGCATAAATACAATATGATATTGCCAATAAGAATCAAAATATTTTTTACTGGGGCTGCTAGAATCTTTATCGATCCACTCGGGACACACCTATGAAACTTAGGATAGAAGGATAGTAAAGGCTACTGTTTGTAAAGACATCTTGCTAATTTGCCACACACCACCAGTTTCAGGCTCCTGAAATTCACATTTTTCTACATCTTACCTGTATTTTCTTGCAGGGGCTGGAGAAAACCTGGAGAACACCATGGCTGCTTTCAAGCAGTGAGTCAAGTCTATAACTCTTCATTATAAACTAGGTATCCTTGCATGCCATGTTGCATTGGTTAATTGCATCATGTTTTAAAATCAGATTTGGCTCGGTATCCAGATTAACATCAAGCGATTTCATGAATATTATATCAGATGGGATTTTGTGCTCCTCACTTGGTAAGAGAGCTTGGAACAACAGAGTTTTGCATTCAAACAAAGGTCTGGAATGTGGGTGGTTTGACCCCTGAATGCTAATTGGCTATGAACCGGGATGTGTCAGACCCTATGTCAAAGATACTACAAAAAAATTACTCTCTTATGTTCTCATAATGTCAATAACCTGACCAATTTATAAATTCAATAAGGAACTTTTAGTACATGAAGAAGGCATATTAGCCTGGATTTCTTTTTAGGTTTATAGTGATTATATTGAATAGATTATTCTGCTTGCCAAAATTGCTTGTATGATAAAGTTTATTGTTGTATCACTAGTAGAGGATCGTGGTGTGTAGTGTTGATCTAAAGTGGCGTTGCTGGTGCTTTTCAATGTACTTTGTGTGGGTAATTCAGCTGAGATAACACACCGCGTTACCCGTGAAATGACCCCAACCAAGTTGGAGCAGTTAACGGAGGTCTCAGATTGGTTAACCTCACTTCTCAGCTTGAAATACAAACACCTGTGTCATTGATTTGCCAAGAGCGTGGTCACGTGTTTGCAAGACAGGGGCCGCAAGATAAATGCCAGTGGGGGAGAAAGATGTGCTGTAGTCTCAAGTAAGCAAGTTTGTAATGTAAGCCAGTTGAGATTGGTTACTGGCTGGTAATGGGAATCCTGTGTGTAATAGTACTTTTTCAATTGTCTCCAGTGCAGTTGACCTGGGAACTGACATGCTGGAATTGGACTGTCACCTGACCAAAGACGGGCAGGTTGTCGTGTCACATGATGCCAATCTGGAGAGAATAACTGGCGTCAGTGCCTACATCTCTGACATGTCCTACGCTGTGAGTATTGGTCGGCCTCTCAGTATGCCTCCGCAATGACCCTACATTCCTTCCTTCGTTGGGTTATTCTAGACAGGTCTTCCTGGTATTGAACTCGGCATCCATAGTATTATTAGTACTATCTTCTTCTGCACAATTTGAATATAAAAACGGCAGTTATCACATAACCCCCTTTCAAACAGTTGCAGTTTTTCCACATTCTGAGTCCTGTATCACTTACAGAAATGTAGCATGGTACTACTATGGAACTTTCATTAATACTATGGTACAACTATGATGTTTATACCATGGTGTAATCTGAATCGTTAAAATATACCATGGTATAGTTTGAATCGTTAAAATATACCATGGTATAGTCTGAATCATTAAAATATACCATGGTATAGTCTGAATCATTAAAATATACCATGGTATAGTCTGAATCATTAAAATATACCATGGGATAGTCTGAATCATTAAAATATACCATGGTATAGTCTGAATCATTAAAATATACCATGGTATAGTCTGAATCATTAAGATATACCATGGTATAGTCTGAATCGTTAAAATATACCATGGTGTAGTCTGAATCGTTAAACTATACCATGGTATTAGCCTTAGAAGTATAAAGGTACTGCCATGGTTCTGCCATTGTAGCTATAGGATTACCATGGTATTGAATTATCTGTAGTGTAAAGTGTGATTGTGATTGAACAGTCATACAAGGGTGTAGTGGGGTATAATTGCATTGAAAGTATACAGGACTTTTATTTAGTTTTTTTGTTCTTCAAGTTTACCCAACATTTTGTTTTACCAATGCACCACTGAAACCAAGGTAACACACCTTTTTATTATTAGTTTTATTCGTACAGAGAACACCAACTGAAGCCACGGTCTCATTGACAGTGGTACCCTGTATTACTCTAATAATAAAACATGAAATACAAACAAAATACATTTTTCAAATATAAAACATGTACAACAAGCATAAAATATTTAAAACTAAAACAATTAAAAATAGCAAGTACAATTCACTGGAAGGTGGGCGGTCAAATAATGTTTAAACTGTGCTATAGACACAAGGTCCTTCAGCCTAAGGTCATCCTGTAGAACATTCCAGTCTTGCCGGACATAGAAAGGAAACGAAGCTGAACCTATCTTATACTGAGCCCGAGGTATCTTCTTGAAGTAGCCACTCTTGAGAGTGAGTGTGCTATGAGTTCATTCTCCAATTTATTTTAGAGGAAAGGTAATTAGGATGTTTTTGTAGAATCACTTTATTTAAAAAACATCCGATGTCTGGCTCTTCTGGACGACAAGGAGTCCCAACCCACAATAGCGTAAAAAAGACAATAGTGTGTACAAAAGCCTGCATCAGTAATAAAACGCAGAGCCGCATGTTAGACTGAGTCAAGACCTTTCAAAACAAGCTGGAGCGCGCATACAGTGGATATAAAAAGTCTACACACCCCTGTTAAAATGCCAGGCTCTTGTGATGTAAAAGAATGAGACAAAGATAAATCATGTCAGAACCTTTTCCACCTTTAATGTGACCCATAACGTGAACAATTCAATTGAAAAACAAACTGAAATCTTTGAGGGGGAAAAAAAACCCCTCACAATAACCTGGTTGCATAAGTGTGCATACCCTTAAACTAATACTTTGTTGAAGCACCTTTTGATTTTATTACAGCACCCAGTCTTTTTGGGTAGGAGTCTATTAGCATGACACATCTTGACGTGGCAATATTTGGCCACTCTTCTTTGCAAAAGCGCTCCAAATCTGTCAGATTGCGAGGACATCTCCTGTGCACAGCGCTCTTCAGATCACCCCACACCTGTACAATTGGATTCAGGTCTGGGCTCTGGCTGGGCCATTCCAAAACGTCAATCTTCTTCTGGTGAAGCCATGCTTTTGTGGATTTGGATGTGTGTTTTGGGTTGTTGTCGTGCTGAAAGGTGAACTTCCTCTTCATCTTCAGCTTTCTAACGGACGCCTGCAGGTTTTGTGCCAAAATTGCCTGGTATTTGGAACTGTTCATAATTCCCTCCACCCTGACTAAGGCCCCCGTTCCAGCTAAAGAAAAACAGCCCCAAAGCATGATGCTGCCACCACCATCCTTCGCTGTGGGTATGGTGTTCTTTGGGTGATGTGCAGTGTTGTTTTTGCGGCAAACATACCTTTTGGAATTATGGCCAAAAAGATCAACCTTGGTTTCATCATTTTCCCACATGCTTTTGGGGGACTTGATGTTTGTTTTTGCAAACTTCAGCCGGGCTGGGATGTTTTTCTTTGTAAGAAAAGGCTTCCGACTTGCCACCCTACCCCATAGCCCATTCATATGAAGAATACGGGAGATTGTTGTCACATGTAGCACACAGCCAGTACTTGCCAGAAATTCCTGCAGTTCCTTTAATGTTGCTGTAGGCCTCTTGGAAGCCTCCCTGACCAGTTTTCTTCTCGTCTTTTCATAAATTTTGGAGGGACGTCCAGTTCTTGGTATTGTCTCTGTTGTGCCATATTTTCTCCACTTGATGATGACTGTCTTCACTGTGTTCCATGGACCTAATGCTTTGGAAATTCTTTTGTACCCTTCTCCTGACTGATATCTTTCAACAATGAGATCCCTCTGATGCTTTGGAAGCTCTCTGCGGACCATGGCTTTTGCTCTGAGATGCAACTAAGAAAATTTCAGGAAAATCCTACTAGAACAGCTGACCTTTATTTGTGATTAATCAGAGTCACTTGAAATAATGGCAGGTGTGTAATGACTTCTATTTAACATGAGTTTGAATGTGATTGGTTAATTCTGAACACAGCCACATCCCCAGTTATAAGAGGGTGTGCACACTTATGCAACCAGGTTATTGTAAGGTTTTTATTTTTCATTTTTCCCCATCGAAGATTTCAGTTTGTTTTTCAAATGAATTGTTCACATTATAGGTCGCATTAAAAGTGGAAGAAGTTCTGACATGATTTATCTTTGTCTCATTCTTTTACATCACAAAAACCTGGCAATTTCACAGGGGTGTGTAGACTTTTTATATCCGCTGTATGTAGTATATAACCATAGTCCAGCTCAGACATACAAGCCTGAACAACTTCCTTTCTATGTCGAGATGACAAGCATGCTATATTTCTGTAAAGAAACCCAATTCTGATCTTCAATTTTTGTACCAACTCAGTAATGTGGGTATTAAAGGATTGTTCATTATCCTTTTACACCATAGTGTACAGTAGATCTGAATCATGGAAATGCATCGTGGTTTTAGCACTGAAGTATGATAGTACTGCCATGTACTTAAACACTGCCATGCTATTGTCACATAGGGCTGTCAGAGAGTCCACTGGTTTAGAGCGTTAGGTCAGTAACTGAAAGATACTCCTTTTTATGTGGAAAAAGAGAAATGTGCCGGCGCTCTCTGTCTTATTATGAATATATTTGTTCAAAAGTCAAATCTATTGATCAGATGTGTGTATTTTTGCTCACTACAGGATCTGCCTCCTTACCTGTGCAGGCTTGGTGTGTCTTTCCAGACAGGTGAGTATGACTGTTTGTAAGCGGTGTGCTGCAAGTGTTAATCTGTCCTTATATTTTTTCTTTGTGTCGGCAGAATGTGTCTGTGAGGGAGGGGAGGACAAACGCATTCCTCTCCTCAGGGACGTGTTTGAGGCCTTCCCCAATACCCCTGTTAACATTGACATCAAGGTCGACAACGACACGCTCATCAAAAAGGTCTGGTTGGCTGGCTCTAAAATTATTTACATGGTTCTGGGGATTCTTTGGCTTGATAAACCACTCTAGTGTTGAAATATCAGGACAAAAGGGTTGTTTAGGGTACGTAATGCTAGAATAAGCGTTCTCGTCAAATTGTTCTCCTTGTTGGGTTTTAAAATTGTTTGTTCTCTAGGTCTCAGAGCTTGTTGTGAAGTATGACAGAGAACACCTAACGGTTTGGGGCAACTCCAGCAACCAGATTGTGCAGAAGTGTTACAAGGAGGTAACCAAAGCCCTGTTTACCTTCTGATATTTGTCTGTTAGGTTTATGCATCACCATGAATCGTGCTTGACATTTACACGTTTCTATTTAATGACTGTTTTTTGCACGTTGCAAAAATAGCTTGGTCTTTTACATAGTAAGAAAGCTGTGTTAAAGACTTTATTTCATTGCCTCATTCTGCTCTTCTCTCTGTCTGTGTGTCTGTGTGTCTGTGTGTCTGTGTGTCTGTGTGTCTGTGTGTCTGTGTGTCTGTGTGTCTGTGTGTCTGTGTGTCTGTGTGTCTGTGTGTCTGTGTGTGTGTTGCAGAACCCTCGGATCCCAGTGCTTTTCAGCATGCCCAGGGTTTTAATGCTGCTGGGCCTGTTCTACTCTGGCCTTCTGCCCTTTGTGCCCCTGAAGGAGCAGTTCCTAGAGATCCCCATGCCCTCCATCATCACTAAGTAAAGTGATGAAAAACCTACACACGCCATGGCTCTAATTTCATCAATTCTACTCTTCCAGCCCGGAAGTCACATTGGTCAATGTGTTTCAGGGCGAGCCCACTCACCTGATGGTGCCCTCTGTTAGCTTTGCTAGAGCATGATGAGGTGGTGAAATCTCTGCTAAAAATCCCTCTGTGCTGCCCGGGTGATGCTGGACTGCTTTGTCAACGAGCGAACAGTCAGAATAATGCCAATTTGGTTGCATAATGATTTTGTGCTTACACACACAGTTGAAAATATCTAAAATAGGTTCTTTCAACTCCCGGATGCTGACTGTACAAGCACATTTTCATTTAAAGTTATGGTTACATTTTGGTGGAAAACATTTCTCTGTAACATAACGCAAGACATTTAACAAAATTGAAAGGTCAACGATGAGCACAGGAGAGAAAATATGTATGTAATTTATGTAAAACGGGTAAACGTCTTGATAAGTGACTATGCTTTTCCCTGCTTTTTTGGGGTTTGTGTGGTTCCGCAGTCTTCTGAAGGATCCTAATAACATGACCAGGAGTAGGCGTGTCATTGTCTGGCTGGCCGACACGTAAGTGCAATAGTTTGCTTATTGTGCCTTTTCCTGTATTCCACATGTGGTACAATTGCTCCATTGCGTACCTTGTGAAAGTTAGCATAGTGTTAGGTTTTGATGTCTGCTCAGTGGGTGCCTGTAACTTCGTCCAGAAAGTGTGGTATATATTATTATATATGATGAGGTTAATTCCACAGAATCTAATGAGTGTTTCCCCTGCAGCCTGCTTATGAGAAGAGCCCTGTTCAATCACTTGACAGCAAGGGGAATACAAGTAGGTTAATTGTGACATAACTTCAATTAATCACCTTTCTGCTGCTTTGTTCACAGCATGTGCCCTTAATTTGTTTCCAGGTGTATGTTTGGGTGTTGAATGACGAGAAGGAGTTCAAGAGAGCTTTTGACCTGGGAGCCACAGGGGTCATGACGGATTATCCCACGAAGCTAAGGAACTTCTTGGAGAAGATTGGCACTTCTAAATGAGCAATAGGCTAGTTGACCTGACAAAATACACTCCCTCTTCAATGCCACTGAAGCCAACAGACCTGCTGAAATAACCCTAAGCCTCAGTCCTCCACATGTCTGCATGCATTCCAGATGTTGGGTATTCGGGATGGTGTTGGCTGGTTGATGCACTGTTCCACCGATGATGATCACCCAAGAGTCCCCCTTTGCTTATCATTGTATGTAGATGTATCACTTATTGAACATCAGCACAGGCAGCTACGGTTTCTTTGGCCTATGTCCTACACTTCATTATATTAACAATAGCTTTTTACATGACTTGTGTTTTTCCATTACGTTAACATGGCCAGCTAAGAAGTGATACTCCAGAGATGTTTAAATTGCAGGTGTGAATCTGCCATACAAATATATAGTTTTATGATCTGGTAGTACAAGCCGATTTTGAAAGATTTGGCGTAATCATTTTGCATGTGTCTTTCTCTATAATGATGACTAATTGACCTAAATCATTGTAACAGCATAGTGGATGAGCTCAGGCCGTTCTCTTTATGGTTGAAAAGTTTATTTGATATATGATATCTTGTTGTTTTTTAATGAATTGGAGGACTTTAGAAGCTGTATTTGGTAAGATTGCAAGAGGGTTCTTCTGGGGCTCAGACAAATAGTGAAGTTTTGTTTTTAATTGTCATGAAAATAATGCAAAGTAATATATATGTTTCTTATATAGTTTTTTTTTTTTTTTTGCTGTTTAAGGAACTAATCCCAAACGCTGCAGATAATCCAAACATTTTGTCAAATCCTGCTAACTCCATTACTGAAGGAGTTAAGTTATTTTTAGTATGTTTGTTGATTTTGTTTTAGTAGCAAAGTGGCCAATGTCTTTTTCTGATAATTTTTCACCTATTGTATGTAGAATCAAGTTTTGTTCATTTTGTACCTTTTGATTGTTTTCTATGTTTAAATATTGATTCTGAAATGGTATTGAAATATGAAATGTATTTGTTTGGTTGTGCTGTAAAGACCTCTCTGACAGGAAGACAGACTGGTGTAGACAATGCTTAGTAACTACTTGACTTGAAACCATGAACCCACTGAAAAGGTAACAGGCATTTATCTTGGAAAGATATTTCAACAAGACAGACCGTTATGGAAAACGTATGGCAATGCCTTACTCTTACTGGCCTTCGAAGTGTTGGAATGATTGCGAGCTAAACCAGGGGCTGCAGCCTCTGATGGTGATAGTAGTGTGCAATCTGTATGTTAATTGTGTAATTGATAACAATTCTGGTGTTTAGGGTGTTGTCTTTTTTTGCATAGGGTTTGACAATTTCTGGGGTAGGTGGAACTATTTCCAGCTGTACACCTAGATATTTAACACTGGCAGATTCTACTTATGCAGTTCATGGTGAATACTTTGGTTTTTAACCAGTGTTTTCAAGCCCTGAATGCTGATTGGCTGAATGCTGTTGTAGCAGTGGGCTGTTTACTATGGGTATGACAAAAAGGCTTTTGACTTTTAATTACATTGGTAACCATTTTATGGTTGTTATAAATAAGGTATGTCAGGAGTTCCACGCTTACATTTGTGCCTTATTGCTTATGAAATATATCCAACTGTATTATATTTTGTTCTTAGGGTTTGCTGGATTTCAACGTGTTAGAAAAGGGTCCCTACCTGAGAGCAGGGTGCAGCGTGTCAACCAACTGCTTGACTGATCAAAGAATTATGGTTTGGGGGCTGT